>JABSNV010000679.1:0-196147 GCA_024085815.1 Flaveria linearis
GGGGGTATTCTTGTCAATTTCGAAACTTTAAAAGAAGTTTTTTCACATAAAATAACAATAAATGAAAACGCAGGGACCAATTGTGTAATTTAAATTTACAAAACCAACCCCTGCCCCCCTCGATTTTCCGGCCTGTTTTCCGACCAATCTCCGGCCGAATTCTGGCGATGCCCAAACACCCAAAATACACAATTTCAACCCAAATAAAGTACCCAGACAAGCTCGCGACAGAGATTCGAACTAATGGTCCCATGCAATTCGAAATGTGCCTCGATTCCGCGGATTAAAACCGAACCCGCTTAAACCATTTGAAACCAAATCAAGTTCAAATGAAAACTCGACAATTGATTCAACAACCAGTCTGTAAAGTGAAAGCACAATTACAATCATAATCAACACATCAATTTAATTTAAAATCTGTTCAATCACAATCAAATTCAAACCGAAAGTCCGACAAACAAGTGGAACCCGTTCACACAGCTAAACATCAATTACACCCTATAAATAGGGGAAATGATCATTTTGTAACATTTCGTATTTTTATTTTATAATAAAGCTGATTTTGTTCGATGTTGATTCCGAAAATACAATAATCATAATAAATAATAATAATAATAATAATAATAATAATAATAATAATAATAATAATAATAATAATAATAATATAATAATAATAATAATATAATAATAATAATAATAACTTTAATAATAATAACAATAATAAGGTCCAAGGGTCATTTGATAATTTTTAAAACTTTAAACCAAAGTTTCAAGCATGAAATATCAAACTTAAAACCACAGGGACCGGATGTGTAATTTTTTAAAAACTCATTCTCCCCTCCCCGTCGAACACCCTCACCGCCGGCAACCCTTCGGCGACCATCCGGCGAGCTTCAAACGCCAAGAATAATGCGGATTCAACCTAATCAAACACTCCCGACACATTCACGTGGGAGATTCGAACGCGTGCCACACAGACAATCCAAAATTCGAGCTAGTGCGATGTAGAACCCGAGCCACGCGTGTCGGACCTTTTGTCAGTCCACAGATCGCACTAAACACTTAAATTAATTTAATTGAATCAGCAGGAACAATTGTATAACTACCACTAATCGATCCCCATTTCCAATTGCACCTAAAACGAACACAAACACATCGTTTGATTCCTTCCAAAGCCGCGACCTGCAACTCTTGTGAAACCCCATCTCCAACCAATTTAAATTAAATTGATAAGGGGCATTTGATCTCGATTAACAACTGAAGCTTCCTACCAATTTAATTTGATTATCATCAACATTTACCCAGAATTCGATTGAGAGCAACAACCGCGATTGTTCTTCATCAGGTTTATACTCGAATCGATACCATACATGAAATTCACACACACACACACTCGATTAATCATGGGGAACAAAAGCCCCATGATTGCAGACACCATAGAAATCGAATTCGTGTCCAATTTGACCCAGATCGATTTCTAGGGTTCTTGAGAAAAGGGGGCAAGTTGTTAATTTGGTTTAAAAGCATTGAAACCGGATCCTAACCACGGTTGTGACCTTGGTTCACTGGTCCCTGCACCCCTTTGCAATCCGTGAGGTCCCGGGTTCGACCCCGGCCACCTCAAATTTTTTTAACTATTTTTCTAAGCCTTATAAAAATCCAGAAAAATATCTAAAAATTATAAAATGTTTTTACAAACATTAAAAATTTTTAGAACAACTTAGTTATTTCTTGAAATTTATTTTTAACACTTTAACTATTTTAATAATTTTTTTAAAAATAAAATTACAAATGATACAAAATTATTTAAATAAAAGTAAACTCTTAATAATAACTTAATTTATTAAATTATTATTCGACACTATATTATTTTTAATTATTCAAGATAATTGCAAATATATGTATTTTATAATTTTACAGATTATTTACAAAAGTCATTTTGTGTTACTTAAATAATTAAATATTTTAATTGATTATATCATATATTAATTAATAAAATAATTATTTGTTTTTTACACTTTAACAATAAATCAAACACAGTCACGTGTATTGATCCATATATTTTTTATTAAAATTCTAAACATAATCATTTTAAATTCATTTTATTTATTTCAAAACATTTCAACTAAAGAAATTATTTAATTTAAACTACCATTCAAAATCAAATGGAAATCCTGATACATTCTCAAATTCTCAAATCACTATTATTCTAATTCGAGGCACCGTTCCTTAGGTTAATCATAAGGAAATCGTAGGTGTCTAATCTATCACGTCCAAATTCAAATCTCTATCAATCAGTGAGTATTCATATCTCCTTTTTATATCATTTCTTATTTGGGGGAAATCATGTGATACAATATATTCAATCATGATATTCTATTGTTATTTCATTCTAAATTCAATTCAAGACAGGTTATGTTATTACTTGCAATTATGTGAACATACTGTGATAAACTGGACGACAATAAAACCCTAATTTAATCAATCAATCAATCCTGGCAACAATGTAGATCTACTGGTTTGGACAACCCACCCCATATGAATAGTCGAGTGGTGATTGTGCCAGAGGCAAGAGTCAATCTATGGTGTATGTGTGGAGTCTATTATATGCAAGTGTCAAGTCAAGGGGTTTCTATTGTGTCGGTTTATCTATATGCTTACTGTTGCAATATAAGTCTTAACGTTACCTTGTGAATTGGATTATTCTCAATCAATCAATCAATCTATATGTATACTCAAAAACTATGACTACTCACCAGCTAATTCGTTAGCTGACTTTATTTTCTCACATGATTTCAGGTAAGCAAGATAGTGGACTTCTACCTGCTCATTTAAGACCCGGACTTAGTTAAAATAAAAGACAATTACTATTTGTGGTTTCAATTGTTGTATTTGTGTATGTTGAACTTAATTATCTTGTAATCTGATTTTAATATTATTTCCACTATTAGACAACCATGTGTTATGAACAATCAATCATTCCCTCGTCCGCTCCGATGATTCCGCCGTCGGTCGGGTGTGACACATTTACCTTCGTACAAACTGTATGTAATATCAATTTGATCAAACACACACCTATACATCGAATTCGATCATCGTCTTCATCGCGACCTGCAACTTGATCGAGGACAACCTTCGGAGTTCTCTTAATCCAAATTGGTTAAGGGCTTTGAACCTTAAACGCTAATAGAAGCTACTGGTGCGAGGAATTCGATTATAATCAACTCCAACATATTGAATTCAAAGTTCCACAGCCGCGACCTCACTCGAACTCGTATCCATCGAATTACACATCCATAAACAGGTAATAAAACACTCTTTGGACTCGTTTTACACAAGGGGAACAAAAGCCCCATGATCTAAATCGTTAACAACACTGATTCGGTGTTCAATCTGGATCAAATCGTTTCTAGGGTTCATCGGATTTGGGGGTGGTTTTGTATCAGTGTTTATATGAATTCATAACCAAATTAAACCGCGGCCACGACCTTGGTTTACTGGTTCTGCGCACACCTTTGCTACCCGAGGTCCCGGGTTCGAACCCGGCAACCTCAAATCTTTTTTTAGGCTTTTCAGCCTATAAAAAATACAGAAAAAAATTCTAAAAATTATAAAAAAATTAATTTTGTAAGCTTTATTTTTTTAAAGACACCTAGTTATTTCTAGTAGATTAATTCTTTAAAACACCTTAATATATTTATTTTAATAAGTATTACACTTAGTTCAATTTTATAAATATAAACTTTAAATAATAGTGTAACCACTAAATTATTATTGGTTCAAATATTCCTTTCCAATTAATTTTATTTATATAGTAATAAATTTTTATAACTAAAATTTATTACTATATAAATAAATTAATTGTTCTTTTCATAATGTTAAAACTTTTTATATAATTTACTATAATTGTTCTTTTCATAGCTTTGAATAATATATAAAAATATATAATTTAAGAAAAATAAATATATTCATTTGCTTAAATATAATTAGTTGACAAGCCTCAAATTCGACTTAGAACCCTAGTCCTCGTTGGTTCGTTAAAATCATTACGATAAAACCCAAACTTGTAATTATGTCTATTTAGGTACCCTGTGACGATTTATATTGAAACGACGCTTGTTATTATTTCTTATTAATCATCCATCATATACTTAATCGCCAAGTGAGTATTTCTATACCATTTTTATTATTTCACACACTTTTGGGTGAAACATGTTACCTTATAAACGTTACACTTGTAAACACGTTGAATCTTGTAAACTTATGGCAATTTACTTGTATGTTGTGATTTGTCGAATCATGTAGCTACCATGTAATGTCGAATATATGTACAATCATTAACTATTGCTAGCCTGGCGACGTTATAGATCTATGGGCCTGACAAGCCTGCTTGGTTGATCCAAGTACACTTAGCTAATCGTATATACTTGTAAACGTTTGAGACTTGTAAAACTTTGTCAAGGTTTGATTGTGCATTCTGTCTTACATCCCTAGTTACCTTGTTCTCTAATTTACAACATGAATTGCCATCTTTTATATACTTATGTATGCAAAACTATAGAATGCTCACCAACAATATGTTGACCTTTTATTTTTAACATGTTTCAGGCAATAGCGTTATGTGGCTGTGAACAATCGTAACTCTCACGCCTCGACGATTCCGCCGTCAAGGTTGGGTGTGACAACCTACCCTCCCCAGACCCTGCTCTTGAGTGGGATATACTGGATTTGTTTGTTTGTTTGTTTGTTTGTTTGTTTGTTTGTTTGTTTATTAATAGATTTGTAGACCCGCATGCAGGGCGGACCTACCCCCATGGGAGGGGGGGCGGCCGCCCACCCTAATTTTTTTTTTATGTTAATATATGCTCGTTTTCTCGTCCGCCCCCTGTAAAATTTTGCAATCGCCCCCCTTCGAAACCCAATTTTACTTGTCTTCTTTCTTTTTTAATAAGCCGACCCGATCCAACCCGTTACCGCGTTAATCGACCGACCTTCAAAAATTTTCCGCCCCCCGTGAAAAATTTTTCTGGATCCGCCACTGCCCGCATGACTAATATGTTTTAAATTTAATAAGATTTTGATAAGTCATTTTCCTATGCTTTCTACGACAGAAGGTTAAAACCAAAAAATATAGGCAAATTGGAAATAAATAATCCAATCTTTATCAAATTGGCCATTAATAATCCACCTCAAGTATTTACCAATATTGGTTCAACCTTTTTCATCTTTTTTGTTTTATGGTCCCCCGTTAAAAAACCCTAACGGAGTTAACTCCGTTATTGGTAAATACTTGAGGTGGGATTATTAATGGCCAATTTGATAAAGATTGGATTATTTATTTCCAATTTGCCAAATAAAAAAACGCCAAATCACCGAGCCACGTAGGAGAGAGTTAACTCCGTTAGGGTTTTTTTAACGGGGGACCATAAAACAAAAAAGATGAAAAAGGTTGAACCAATATTGGTAAATACTTAAGGTGGGATTATTAATGGCCAATTTGATAAAGATTGGATTATTTATTTCCAATTTGCCAAAAATATATGTTGTTTCAGTGTTTCATTGAACTTTCAAATATTGGTCCCGAATTCAAATTGATTCTATTTCAGGTCTTTCAAAATCTTTGGTTTTTATCTAAACCAGATGAAAAAAAATAGAATCACTCCTGAACCAGCCTATGAACCATATGACAACCCTTTTTTTACATCTCAAACCAGCATGAGAAGGGAGCAACCCCATGTTTGACCTTGAATTGATTTTATTAGAAGTTTGTACCATTTTCGAGACAATCTCGTCCCTTGCCTTTTCCGTATAGTACTATACCTATACATTAGGTACATTCGTTCATCCATGTCTTAATACTTTGTAATAGACTAATAGTGATTAACCGATTTAGAAACATTATTACTCGAACACATCACAAACCGGACTGAAATTGCACAACCATATCTAGGGTTGTTAGCAAGTGTGTGATATACACGCACGCGACATATTTTGGATTTTTGTTAAAACAAAGATTGTACATTTGCTATAACTTTCAAAACAGAGCATTTTTCAAATATAAACAAGGAATATCAGACTATTTAAAGTTGTAAAATAAGCATCTTAAATATCTAAAAAAACCCATTTAAAAGAAAACCAATCAAGCAATTAAAAAAATAAAGTAGCTTATCTATCAAGCTATAGCCTCAGATACACCATAACATAGCTATCAAAATGGTATAAATGCCCCCACAAAACCATTGTGGAAATGAAAACAGGTATATAAAATGAACCAAATTTTCCAAGAATGTGGTCTAATCAACCATACGCGCTCACACTTCAAGATCAAGATACACCACACTTAACTGAAAACCAGCGCCCCTCCCCCATTAGCAGCTCGGTACAACCAGAGCAATTTGGTTGCAAGTTTTTACCAGTGTGCAGGGGGAGGCGATTTTGTCCTTGATGGAGTAAGGGAACGGTCACTAGCACCACTCTCGACAGTTGCCACATTTCCAGCCTGTCTCAGGCTCCCAAGACGAGTCTTCATCCCATGGCGAGCAGTGCTGGTGGAGCCACAGACCACAGGTTTGGCAGAACAGGTCTGGGCACGGGTCAGTTTGTGAACAGACCCTACAAGGCACCATATCGAGCCCGGATTCTACAGAAAACATGGGTTCTTGTTCATCATAGGTTATGCCGATTTGGTACTGCTCCGGATTACAAGCATCTGTTGCTGGTTCAGTCAATGGTGGATCCTCCCCTTTGTCTGGTGGTGAGACACCTTCATCGGGTGCAAGCAACTCATTGAAGGAGAAATATGTTTGTGGTTCAAATTCCATGTCTTCGTAGTTTAGGTCCCCATAATCAAACATCATATCATCTGCCACCCCATTTGCGGGAACATCCCATTTGACAATAGGAGTTGATGACTCCCCTGCTGCTAGGTCTGGGTTGTTGATTCCCGAGTAAGTGGCAGAAATTTCAAAAGCAGCATTGGATTCCTTTTCCGGTTTTATATGTCTCCTGACAGGTAGCTTCTTTGGCCCAGGACTGGAATCCACTTCAAGTTTGTCATCGTCGTTGACTTGGTCAACCGTTGGAAAAGAATCAAAAGGATTTTCCTCTTCAAATCTACGTCCTCCCCGGAGTCAAAGACCGGAATGGTATCAAGTTCCCAGTCCACTTGTTCATCATTGGTTTCAGAGATGGAACCGAGATCAGAATCAGATCCTAAATTCTTCTGCCTTTGAATCTTTGCCATGGCTTCCTTTTTTGTCTCCAGTTTCGAGCGGGTCACGGGATCCGTATAAGGACAAATCGGTATCTTTATCCTTCTACACCTACAGCATTTGAATCCAAACAATTCCATAATTTTTGATTCCTCTAACTCAACCGATTCAGCATGAAACCAGTCTGCAAATGCACATAAACATGATTAAAGCTATGAAATGTATCTTGAAAATGTAAGATTGATGATTAAGAGACTTACTGTTGCATTTCTCGCATAAAATATACATCAAATCAGAGTTATATGGTTGCGAACAGAGGTGACACTTAGGTGCCAGCAGATGCCCATTTGGATTGCCCTTCAAAAGTAAGTTATTTATCCTGAATTCAATTCCTGTGTCATCTGGGTTCTTTTTCTTCCAAATCAACCCCAAACATAACTTGTTGCTTTTGCTATTTTTCTTTTTTGAGACCTTACTAGAATTATTATTTTTGGCTTTCGGTCAACAGATTGTAACAGACGACTTTTACTGTTTTTCTTTCCGTTTTTACTTTTTTGAAGCTGATTGGATGTAAAATTTGAATATTCTAACAATCTTTCATGATCATTTCGTTTTCCCAATCTAATCACTGTTGCTGAATGTTGACTTTCTTGACCTTGCAAAAGCAAAGGACTTGTTGGAGAATCACCAATAATTTCCTTTCTAGGTGTGGCTTCTTTTTCAATGTAACACCGTTTACAAGTGATTAAAAACTCGACTCGTGCCGCCGTTTGAATATTTGTACCTACAGCACAATGCTCGTGACAGTAACCTGAGACATGGGAAATGATCACCTCACTAGCCAAATAAATACAGAAACTTGTACATTTTGATAAGAGGATTAATATATCACACACGAGTATCTTAGACCCAACTAAAGTCAGACAGGAAGTTCTTTATAAAACACAATATCATAAATATATTTAGAAATGAAAGCCTAAACTTTCAACTTATGCAAAAAGACCAACCGGCAAGAAAGCCAGGTTGGATAATGGATCAGAAGTAAAACATGTAATTTTTAGTAAGGAACCACCAGCAAAAACATTTGTCTGTTTCATATATGTATGTGTGTATTGTGTTAGTTAAAAAATACAAAATATTTATAAATCCAAATCTAAACATTAATAATATATATGATTTAGAAGGTTGTATGCTCTAACAAATAGACTTTGGTCAACTTCCACCCATTCCTATTCTAGCTAATGTTATTAGTGACCCGTTTTAGATCAAACACAACCCATATCAACCATGCATAAGTAGAAGTGTCAAATTGCCATCACTAGAAAACACAAAGATGTGAATTTCACAACGAAAGATATAGTTAGCTCGTAACATACCTTGACATGCACTGCACCTTGCAGCAATCCTAAAAAAACAAAAAAAACATATAAGTTGGTGACAGTTAAACAAGATTAATAACTGTATGGTTGATAAAAAAAAATACTTTACCTAAATGAAACATCATGTTGACAAACAGTACAAAAGCACTTTCCCATATCCCTCTTCTGCTTTAGAAAAGAAAAAATATTCTTGCCAGAAGCATTTAACTGTTTTTTGTTCAACCTCGAGAATTTGGACACATGTTTAGTAGAAGTAGTAGGCAAATTTACATCCGCCACCACTACCATCTCGTACTCTTTGATAAGATATAGAGGAATGTGTGTCTCAAGAAACCAATTTTTCGACTTTTTCTCTCCAGTTTCCTCGACTTCCAATACCTTTTTTAAAACACGAGAAGGGAGATGCTTTTGATTTTCAAAAACAACACCATAACTTATTTTATTTCCCAAAACTTTCTTATCAATGATGCAAGCGTTCCTAAAAGCGGATGCTTCTGCTTCTGGACCTTTTCCATCCTGAAGCGGTTGTTCAGGACAAACAAGTTCATTCCACCTCAAATGGAGGTCTAGGTACCTAACCTGTTGCAAAAGCAAAAAATAGTTGTTAATAATCACAACTTGTTTATCTCAAATGTGTCATATCTAAAATTTGTCTATAACTATAGCAGGTCAAGTGGAACAAAGTCTATTTGTATATCATACAACCTCCTTAACCCATTTATAAAACATGTTAGTGGATCTACTGAGGTGGCACGTACAAAAATGGCATGTTTAACCCAATGCGTTTTGACCCATTTCTCAAAAAGCACATCCAGCCATATCAGCAAGCAATTTTTAAAGAGTTACCTGAAGAGCAAGCTGTGATGCAGTCTTGCTCAAGTCTACTGCAGCTCGCCAGATAAATTGCCTGCTTCTTTTAGGCACTTCAAGACCGTCAACATATTGCACACCGTTTATTTTTTCACAACCACCTGATTAAATCAATGAAAAAATAAGTTGAACTTTTTCTTAAACCATTTCACTAATAGCATCAACAATAACAAATTACAAATAGAAAGATGCAACAGATTATGTGAAGGCTGGCCAGTTCATGTTTTATTTGTTTAAAAATGGGGCAAGCTGATAAAATGTACTATATTTGAAAGGAGACAAACCCGGTGACGGTTCAGTCCAAACTCCAACGTGTATGCAAAGGCTTATAACAGATTGAATCATTTTATTCAAAATAATAACATTATTTGAATCATATACACTAGTTATTCACAAAAAAGAAGAAAAAAAAGAATTGACCTATTACCCAACCAAACCATTATGCAACCTCAATATATGACCAAGTGAAATTTACCATGTCGAGCAGCATGCTTGATCATCATTTGTGGTAATATCCCCTTTTGGAATATGTGCTTGGACAGCATACCACCTCGCCACCAAACAAAATCGGTTGATAAATCTTTCACATCTACATCAGGGATTTCAGGTACGATTATAGATGGTTTTCTACCACGCCTACCCGGACCACGTTTTTGAGTTGACCCCACCACACTTTTAGCACTTTGACTTAGTTGACTTTCAGAACCTGTATCGTCAACAAGCCTAATCCAATCCGTTGAAAAAGCAATGTCGCGGATATTCCTTTCAAACTATATACAACCAATAAGATCGTATCAATAATCACGTTATACAAATGTAAAACAATAAAAAGCTAAATGCAACTACTGTTATAGTTAATGACATCTTTTATAGCCTTTTGGTTTTCAATTGTTCAAAAGACAACAGGGTTCAGATTCGGCTTTTGTGTGATTTGCTAAACTAAATTTGACCTAGATCCATAATAAAGGAGCTAAAAGTAAAAGTAGATATTGGAATATGGTGAAATTAACAGATTTGAAGTATCATGCTTATTATTAAGATATGTGCTTTGCTAAGTTTGAGGTCAAACTATGACATGGTATTTTTAGGGTTGTTTAAATGCAAGAAGCCAAGAAGACAAAATAAGCACACGTGTGAGACGAAAAGAACGCACGTAAAAAGTAAGGTTATATCTAGATATAGAAAACTAAAAAAGAACATGCAAGGTGAGATGAAGCCTATGTGCCTTGAACACATGGACACATGACGATTTGGCTTTTTCTTGTTTATACTTTGAACACATGGCATGGTGCTGCAAGGTGAGGCAAGGCCTAGGTGCCTAGACACACGCAAGGAGCATATGAGGCGATCTCAAAAGGTGAGGCGGTCACCTTGTATTCAAAGGCACCAATTTATGCTTCTCATTTCTTTTTTCTTCAACACGTGCTTATTTCTTCTTCTCTTCTACTTCTCTAAGATGATGCCCTGTAAAGTGAGTTTTGAACTTTCTCTGTTGATTTCTTTGGAATTTCTTCTTTTTCTTGTTTAGACTTTCGTTTGTCTTGATTGGGTTTTATTCACATGAACAATGTTTGATTCTACTAATGTAGTGTACAACCAACTAAATTAGATTTCTTTTAATCAGATGATTTCAAAAAGTTTTTATAAAAGTTTTGATATTAGTTGGAAATCATATCAGGTTTTTAATATTTTAAGAATAGTATTAATTTGCTATGCTGATAGAATCCAGCACGTGTACTCCAGGAGAAAGAACCGAGTCGACTCACACAAGAAGCTGAATCAACTTGTATCGGACTTTCATGCGGTTTTCGGGAATTGGGTTGACCCGTTGGGTCACGACAGTAGTGGCATGATGGAGTGGTGGGGAGTAATTCACAGCCCCAATTTCAGGAGCAGTTAGAGAATGTTAGTTTTATTAATGGCAGGCTTGTTCTTTTGATTACTCATTCTAAAATTTGTCTATCGTTTGTATTGTATGTTGGAGAGTTTGCCCTTCTCGAATTGGACCTTTAATTCTAGTTGAATCATTCGCCTGCCAAAAATCCTTAGATTCTATCATTGGTTCCATTGCCGGGAATCATCATGGTAGTTACTCGGGGTAATTCGGAAAGTGGAGGACAATCAGATCCCGTCGCAGCGCAATTGGCAGCCATTGCGGCCAAACTTGAGGCTGTGGAGACCTTGAAGGAAGATATGGCTGAATTGAAGCGACAAGTAGCGGCCGGAGAGAAATTCAAAAATGGGGGTCGAAAATTCGATGATGAAGAAGGCAGTTATTCCAATTTCAACCGTCGACCCTACCACAAAATCGAATTCCCAGCCTTTAGTGGTGGTGATCCCCGCGGATGGATCCTAAAGGCTGAGAAACACTTTCGATTTTATAACACCAGCGATGAAGAGAAGGTGGATGTTGCGGCGATGCACTTTGAAGGCGACGCCCTGCAGAAGCACTTTGGTCCCCCCGAATTCCAGAACCCTGATGAATATTTGTGCAGCATACGTCAAACGGGAACCGTTCATGAATACCGACAGGAGTTCGCCAAAAGGTCTTCTCGGGTTACGAATTGGCCCGACCATTGCCTCCTAGGGGTGTTTCTGAATGGCCTTAAGGAAGAACTAAAAGCCGATGTGCGAATTCACAAACCACGGACCGTCTATAAGGCCACGAGTCTCGCGCTCGAGTTTGAATCCAAACTGCAGCATACTCGTTCAGAAAGGAAGAATACATGGGGAACCCAACTTCGGGCAGATTCGAACCCATTCTCTCCCTCATCGACTACAACAGGTGCTCCAAGAACCGACTCCAAACTAACACCCAAGCTGACTGAAGCCGAGAAGCAATCACGATTCTTGAAGGGGGAATGCTTCAGATGTGGGGATAAATACGGTCCGGGGCATAGATGCAAAACGGGAACATTTAAGGTGCTGGAAGCGGATGACATCGATGAATCTCCCCAAACAGCAGCCTCTGACAATGATAAAACACCAGAAGACATAACGGAGACTAGTTTACATGCGATTCTTGGTAAGTCCCACCCCACGACTATGAAGATCCATGGTATGCTAAATTCAACCGAAATTCTTATTTTGGTGGATGGAGGTTCCACCCACAATTTCATATCTGATGTTTTGGTTAGTGAACTGAATTTATCCACTCAATTGGTCCCTCCATTTGGGGTCCAAATTGGGAATGGGGATGTAATTCGATGTGGACGTGTGTGCAAGGATTGAACAGTGCAGGTTGAAGATCTCAAGATTACTCAAGATTTTCACCCCTTCTCCTTAGGAGGGGCGGACTTGGTATTGGGAATCCAGTGATTGGCCACTTTAAACACCGTTCAAGCAAATTGGCGCGAGTTATTTATGGTGTTCACCATTGAGGGCAAGCGATATAAATTACAAGGAGTCCCATCTGGCCCCCAAAAGTCATCAACATTTCAGCATCTGGCGGTTGACCCAGCCCATAACCCGCCTACACCCCCTCAACTGCAGCCCATTATAAACCGGTACTCAACCGTATTTGAAGAACCCCAAGAGCTACCCCCAACTCGCTTTCAGACCCATTCTATCAACCTTATCCCCAATGCCACCCCTCCTAACATCCGACCTTATCGCTACCCACACTCCCAAAAAACTGAAACTGAAACCCAGGTTGAGCAACTATTGGCCGTGGGGTTTATACAGCCAAGCACGAGTCCCTTTTCAAGCCCGGTCCTGCTGGTGAAGAAAAAAGACAACTCATGGAGAATGTGTGTGGATTATCGGGCCCTAAACAAAATTACCATCGCCGATAAATACCCAATCCCCAATATCGACGAGCTGCTAGACGAATTATATGGCACCACTATCTTTTCTAGGCTGGATCTTCATCAGGGTCGCCGAGGAAGACGTGCACAAGACAGCATTTCGCACTCATTCGGGGCACTATGAGTTTAAAGTGATGCCCTTTGGGCTCACTAACGCACCTTCCACATTCCAGGCTGTTATGAACGACTTGTTTCGCCCATTCCTGCGTCGTTACATCCTCGTCTTCTTTGATGATATCTTAATCTACAGCTCCGATATGGTCACGCACATTCAGCACATGGAGCCGGCCCTGAAATTGTTACATGGCCATCGGTTTTATGTCAAACTCACCAAATGTTGCTTCGGTCTATCGGAAGTGGTTTTTTTGGGGCATGTTGTGACTGCAGCTGGAGTACACGTGGAGCGGGAAAAGATTGCAGCCATTCAATCCTGGCCAACACCCTCCAATGTTAAACAGGTTCGTGGTTTTTTGGGTTTAACAGGTTATTACCACCGTTTCGTGCGTAACTACGGTTTGATTACGCGCCCTCTCACGGTCCTTACTAAAAAGGATGGGTTTACATGGATGGAGGAAGCTCTTGCCGCCTTTGTCGCTCTCAAACAAACCCTCATGACCGCTCCTGTTCTTAGGCTGCCGGATTTTTCGAAGGTATTTGTGGTGGAGTGCGATGCTTCATCAGATGGTGTGGGGGCAATTTTATCTCAGGATGAACATCCTGTGGCATATTTCAGCAAAGGTTTTTCATCGGCCAATCAGTTCAAATCTGCCTATGATCGCGAGTTACTTGCCTTGGTTTTGGCGGTGCAGAAATGGAATCATTACTTGTTGGGTCGTCATTTTTTGATTCGCACTGACCATTATACCTTGAAGTTCCTCCTCGAGCAACGTATCACCACTACCAAGCAGCAACGGTTATTGTTGAAACTGATGTCATATGACTTCTCCATTTGTCATCGCGCAAGGAAGGAGAATAGGGGAGCGGATGCCCTGTCCCGCATGCCACATACAGGAGACTTACTATTGTCTAGATATTGGGGCTATTCAGAAGGGGCTGTCTTTCGACCCTTACACCAGCAACATCATTCAGAGATTGCAATTAGATCCCAAGTCGATGCCCAACTTCTCCCTAGCAGGTCAGTTTTTATTTCATAATGGGCGGCTAGTTATCCTTGACCTCCCTCAAGTGAAGCTTCGGTTGTTATATGAGGCGCATAACACCCCTACCGGCAGTCATGGCGGATTCTTGAAGACTTTTAAACGCCTCTCTACTCAATATTTCTGGTCGCGCATGAAACAGGATGTTCGACTCTACGTGCAGCAATGCCTCACTTGTCAACAGCAAAAATATCAAACTTTAGCACCCGCCGGACTGCTTCAACCCCTGCCCATCCCCGATTGCATATGGGAGGATCTCTCCATGGATTTCATTATGGGTTTGCCCGTCTCCAACCGCTTTGATACTATCCTAGTGGTCGTTGATCGACTGAGTAAGTATGCCCACTTCATGTGTGTATCTCACCCATTTACAGCCAAGACAGTGGCCTCGGTGTTTTGCAAGGAAATTGTTCGTCTCCACGGTTTTCCCCGCTCCATTGTCTCCGACCGTGATGTTATTTTCCTTAGTCATTTCTGGCAGGAACTTTTTCGTTTAAGTCAAACCAAACTGCAGCTTAGCACTAGCTATCATCCTCAAACGGATGGGCAAACGGAGATCCTCAACCGCTGCCTTGAAGCTTATCTTCGTTGTTTTGCTCATGAACAGCCTACCAAATGGAGCACCTACCTTCCATGGGCGGAATTTTCTTATAATACCGAGTACCTTACATCCACCGGAACCACCCCATTCACTGTGGTCTACGGCCGTTCACCACCTCCGATCCTCCCCTACCAACCTGGTGACACCAAGAATGATGAATTGGAGCAGCAACTTATCCAGAGGGCTGATATGATCAAACTGTTACAATCTCATCTCCGCAAAGCTCAAGATCGCATGCGTGCTCAAGCCAATGGTAAACGCCGTGTTGTTTCCTTTCAGGTGGGTGATTATGTTTTTCTGAAGATTCAGCTGTACCGCCAACGTAGTTTGGCCAAGCGCCGAAATGAGAAACTTTCAGCCCGTTTCTTTGGTCCCTACAGAATCACCCGATTAGTTAGTCCAGTTGCATATGAGCTGGCACTTCCCCCCGACTCCAAAATTCATCTCGCCTTTCACGTCTCCATGCTCAAACCTGCTCATGGTTCTTTTGATTCGAATACACCCGTCCCTCTACCCATTACTAAAGACCGGGAGCTGGATCTACTCCCTTCTTCTGTCCTTTCACATCGTTGGGTTCGGAAAGGGGGGCGTCATATCTTGGAGTTACTTGTTTCATGGTGCAACCGTCCTATCGAAGAAGCCACCTGGGAGCAATATGACTTACTAGCTGCTCAATTCCCTGATTTTCGCCTTGAGGACAAGGCATTTTACCATGGGGGAAGCAATGATAGAATCCAGCACATGTACTCCAGGAGAAAGAACCGAGTCGACTCGCACAAGGAGCTAAATCAACTTGTATCGGACTTTCATGCAGTTTTCGGGAATTGGGTTGACCCGTTGGGTCACGACAGTAGTGGCATGATGGAGTGGTGGGGAGTAATTCACAGCCCCAATTTCAGGAGCAGTTAGAGAATGTTAGTTTTATTAATAGTAGGCTTGTTCTTTTGATTACTCATTCTAAAATTTGTCTATCGTTTGTATTGTATGTTGGAGAGTTTGCCCTTCTCGAATTGGGCCTTTAATTCTAGTTGAATCATTTGCCTGCCAAAAATCCTTAGATTCTATCATATGCTTTTGCCATATAATTTTATTTTTTATTATTACGCTTTTTTGCAGCTTCCTGCACGCAAACCCTTTGTCCATTGTGTGCTTTTGACTATAGAAGGAGTGCGCACACACACATATACAAAAGCCTAATTATTGAACACGTGACTTATAAAGATGTGTAACGTCACTAATTCGCCTAAATACTTCTAAAAACATAACATTTCTATACTGATTTTCAATCCAGTTCTTACAAAATGCTTCTATAATATAACTAGGCAAAACAACCTATCAAATTATAAGGTTATTCAACAAAAAAGCAAATAGTTAAATCTAGACTATTCTTTGAAAAACTGTGTTAACTCGTTTTCTAGGCCAAATAAAAGTGGTGCAAATATGATGAATTTTGTAACCTTGCATTCAAAATAAGTAAATGACATTTTGAGTTTATGACTACGAGTTCAAAGAAAAAAGATAACTGTTTCATTTACTAGTAAAAAAAGCCAGTGTAAATGAAAAATATAGAGATAAAATACTCACTTCAAGCAAGTAGGCCTTTATTTCACCCAAAGTCGCAGCTTCCTCGACATGTTTCTGCCACTGCTTTCGATAACTTGAATTTAAAAAAGGCCCAACTGTTAAACCATGTAAACTTTCTTCCATGAACATAACATAAGTTGCAATAGAAGCAAGACTACCCTCCACATTTTTTGACTGGCGCAAAGAAGAAAGTATCTTGGCAGCACCTTTTATGGCATTTGAAGCAGCTGCATTCAACAAACACCCTCGTTTGCTATTAATAGTAGCTTTGCAAGAAAGACACCAACCACATCTTTCCCTAGAAACTTCTACAAGCTTCTTTTCATAATTTGGCCAATAAAAACGTTTAGCAGCAAGAGAAAAAGCTTTTGCTTGGAGTGAGTAATTAGCAGACATAAATTTCCTATGACTGCTTGTTGAAGCTTGGGTTTGTGTATCCAGCTTTTCTTCTGATGATAAAATAGCTAAATTAGCACCAGCTGAGGCAGCAAAATCTCCATGAATGTAAACATTTGAGTATGTTTGCGGTTTGAAAGATAAACCCATGTAAAACTTCACTAAATTAGCTTCTTTCTTTTGAGAGGGCAAAATTGACAAATCACACGGACTCTTAACATTGCTTGTATTATTGCAATTCCCAATTTCAGAGGCAGATTCGTTGACGGAGATTTGAACAAAACCTAACTCTTTACGTATTTCTACATGACATGCAGTTGAGTCATATTCAGCAACACCATTAACATTTTCAGCATTAGTAATAGCATCCTGTGCATTAGCAGTACCACTTTTATCATCTATTCCAGTTGAATCGGGAAGAGAAAATATAGTTTCAGGAATTTCCCAACATTGCAAAATACCCTTGCATATTTCCAGGTATAAAGCCGTATACTCAGCTGAACAAGTAAGGGTCTGCAAAACTTTTGGAATATCAACAGGTGAATAGTATTGAATATGTGAGCCCGAACTTGTGGAAGCTTTCATCCTGCAATCATTAAGGCGTCATAAAAAAACTACATATGATGAGAAACAAATATTAAAAGTTGAAACTACGGCATTGGAAACATACACTAATAGATGACCACAAGAGCCCAAAAAGACATGCTCATAAGGATCAATACCAAAAAATTCAGCTCCTCTAAGAGACGTTGTCTTGGTAACAATTGGTCCGATTCTATTAACTGTACACTCTGGACAATACCACTCCCCTTCAGGAATAGACAATTTCATCATTCCTATACATCTGGAATGGTATGATGATGGGCATCCATCACAACAAATTAAAGTCCCATCCATGCCACATAGACGGCATTCATCACCATTACCATCTTCATCACCATCAGCATCACTACTAGCTTTGGAAACAAAAGAATCTGAGGCAGAAGATAGTGCTCTCATAGGGCTTTCAAGAACATTTTTTACACCCTTGGACAAAGAATTCCTAGAAGGACGACCTCTTCTAGGGATATTTTCATCAATTGAGACAATAACTCCATCAGGATCTGGGCCAATTTCAGAAGCTTCACGATTGTCTATTTCTGTCCTTATTTCTGCAGAATTTGATGCATCGTCACACAACAGCTGCAAAATGGTTAACTTTCTACCTGCAGGCAGAGTATAATAGTCTTTTTCCCAAACGTTAACATAAAAATCTTTCCATTCTTGTCCTTCTATGTATCTCATAATAGTTAAATATTGGACTATAAACGCTGGCCAAGTTAATGAATCAAGTAAGCTCCAATCCATGCTACTGAACAAAACAATTATTTTTTCCAGTATCAGCGAATGAACTTTGAGTGCAAATATCTAGATAATAACAAATGCAACCTTTCATGTGGAAAAAATTTCTTTCAGGACATTGTAATGCTGTGTACTGTTGATATCATTCATACAAGAGTGAAAGAACTTGCCTTATGAAGTATATACGTTATATAGTAGATAATTACCTAGCTTTTTGCCTTAAATTTGCAACCATTGTGAAAGATCTTGAAGTGCTCTTGGTACTGACCATAAAATATACATTTAAATATATAACCAACTAAAAATTTTCTGTTATGATTCTAACTCATGTTTCTAAGCATAAATTCAATGTTTTGCATGTAACTACATGTTTCACGCTACAGTAATATATTAACAAAAATAATGTAAACAGATACCTGAGGCATTTTGATGCAAGCTCAGACCCTTCTGATGACAGGGTTTCCACATGACTCTTCAAAGCACGAATAAGAGCAACATGAATAGCATCCAACAGTGTATTATGAACAGAGCTTTTAAGAGCACCAACAAACTCATCAAGTCCAAAAGGACTTAAGAACAAACAAACACTAAATGACCGCAAAAAGCTATATACAGATAGAAGGTATGGCACATCCTCCTCAGGGACCCCAAAATTTCCAGAAGAAGGTGGCAACTGTGGTGGTGGAACACAAGGACGTTCAACCTCGGCTGCATCAACAGACTGCTCGTAATCACTTAAATCGCCAGATGATTCACTGTCCAACTCACCACCAAGAGCAGAACTTTCAACCTTATCAGCATCAGCTGACTCAACACCATTATCAACCACGCGACTGTCAATTCTCACGGTTTCAACCTTCTCACCATTGGCTGATTTAACACCATTATCATTCCTAACAGTTTCAGCCTTACTAGAAGCAGCATCCGATTGAACTGCCACAGTTTTAGCATACTTTTTCAATATATGCTGATCTAGATGCCTCTTTCTCTTACGAAAAGCAGCATCCATTTCACCTTCCCCGACAAGAAGCCCTTTCGCTTCACGAGTTTCCAAATCCTCAAAATCCCCATCTTCATAAACAACCCTATATAACCAGTATCATAAGAAACAATCTTCCCAAGAAATTCACCACTTCCATCAAACTCTTTCTTCACATACCGCCCAATTAACACTAAAGATCTCGTCCCAACCACTGGTTTCTTCGCGGTTTTCTCTGCATATTCCCCGTTCTTCCTCTTCCTTTTTCTCCCTCGGCGCTTAACCGCCACAGGCTCCATACCCCCACCACCCCCTGCGGTCAGATCCAACACACGCTTCCTCTAAACTCTAGGGCTAACGCATCAATCCACAATTCAATCAACCCTAATTCAACCAACAATGACGCAACTTTCAGGATTCTTCAGATCTCATCCGCAATAACAAAATCGAATGCTATAATCCACAAAAACGCACAAATCGACATGATTTACACAAACTGCAGCTTCCGAATAATCAAGTTATAACTATTGAAATCAACAAAATTACGACTGTTGAAATCAACAAAATTGATGCAAATATATAAATCGTACCTCGCAAGAAAAGTTAGCCGCAACTGGAACCTTTTGTTAGGGTTTCTTCTACTTCGAAGATTTCTGCGTGTATGTGTGTGTATGTGCGTATTATCGCTTCGATTTGGTGGAAGATTAGCCCTAATGAAATACCTGCTGACGAATATTGGGGGTTTTCAGTACACACTTCTATATATCGATGGTGGTTTTTAGATTGAATCGTCCGAGTCGGTTGACTCGTTAGTCGTGACTCGGCCGAGTCCGAATTTAAAATTTTATTGTTTATGTTTCCCTCTTTTTGCTAATTTTTGCTACCAATTTAGTCCGGAAATTATATGGTTTTCCTTTGATAAAACATATCATTATTGGTTATGTGTCTAGTAAAAATATATCGAATTTATTGATTGTTTAACTAGGTTGATGTTTATTGGATATGTGAAATGTAAATTGTTATTTATATGTAAAAACTATTTTTATATGGTTTTTATATTAGTATCAAACGTCAAAGTAAGATGAAAAATATCTTTATCATTGTAAATCAGATATAATTTTATTACGATGTTGATGAGCTTAGTTGGACTTCATTTAAGTAGATCGTTCAATTGATTTGATTTATTTCTCATGCTATTAGGACAGTCGGTCATAAGGAATCCTGGTGGTGGAACGTAAATGTACAGGAGAGTATAAGAATTAAACAACAAAGTTTTAGAGAGCTTTTACGCTGTAATAATGAGGAAGAACAAGCAGAGCTAAAGATAAATACAAAGAGGCTAAACGAGAGGCGAAAAAGTCTGTGTCAGAGGCAAAGAACACAGCATACGAGAGGATGCATAAGCGATTAGAGACGAAAGAGGGTGAACATGACATGTTTAAGATTGCCAAGGCAAGGGAACGTAGAAGACAGGACTTGAGAATAGTGAATTTTATAAAGGCCGCGGATGGTAAGGTCTTGGTGAGAGAGAAAGTTATCAAGGGGAGATGGAAAACTTACTTCGATAACCTTTTCAACATAACGAACCGTAATCAACAAACAGAGATCGATGAAACAACTCAAACGACGCAACAAAACAAGTGTTATTGTAGAAACATCACAGTCGATGAAGTTACGAGAGCTTTGAAGAAAATAGGAAGGGCTAAGGCGGTGGGGCCAGACAACATTCCAATTGAAGTATGGAGGTGCCTTGGAGATGAGGGGCCTACAATGGCTAACGGACTTATTCAACACTATCTTTAAGACAGGAGAGATGCCAGAGCAGTGGAGAAGCAGTGTCATAGTCCCCGTATATAAAAAAAGAAGATGTCCAATGTTGCGCAAATTAGAGGGGAATAAAACTATTGAGTCACACGATGAAACTATGGGAAAGAATTGTTGACACGAGAATTAGAGGAGAAACTCAGATAGCGGTAAACCAATTTGGATTTATGCCAGGACGCTCTACAACGGAAGCTATACACGTCATAAGGAGGATAATGGAGAAATATAGAGAAAAGAAAAGAGACTTGCATATGGTATTCATTGACCTAGAAAAAGCATATGACAGTGTGCCGCGGAAACTCATCTGGGAAAGTCTACGACTTAGAAGGGTACCAGAGAGGTATATCAAAATAATACAGGATATGTATGACGGGGCAAAAACGTGTGTACGAGCACCTGTCGGAGAGACAGACTTTTTCCCGGTGGAAGTGGGACTCCACCAAGGATAGACATTGAGCCCATTCCTCTTCACAGTAGTGTTGGACGAGATGACCAAGTCTATACAAGAGCCAGTCCCATGGTGTATGCTGTTTGCGGATGATGCTGTCTTAATATCAGAATCTAAAATGGTGCTGAACGAGAGATTATAACAGTGGAGAACAGCACTAGAACGCAAGGGCTTAAGGATAAGTCGCTCTAAGACAGAGTACATGCATTGTAACTTTAGTGGTGAGGCCGAAGAGGACACCCAGATCAGTATACGGGGCATGGAGGTCCCCCGTACGTGTAGGTTCAAATACCTTGGCTCGTATATACAGGAAGACGGAGAGATACACAGCGATGTAGCCTACCGTGTGCAATCAGAATAGTGCAAGTGGAGAGCAACATCAGGGATTCGGTGTGATAAGAGGTTCCCACCAAAACTAAAGGGAAAACTATACAGAATGACAGTACGTCCAGCTATGCTATACGGCACAGACTGTTGGGCTATAAAGAAATCGCAAGAGAGACAAATAGAGGTCGCATAAATGCGAATGCTGAGGTGGATGTGTGGACACACAAGATTGGATAGGATCAGAAACGACGTCTTTCGCCAGAGGCTAGAGGTGGCATATATCACAGATAAAATACGAGAGGGAATACTAAGATGGTTTAGGCACGTGAAGAGGAGAACGATGGCAGCACCTGTTAGAGCGGTAGAGAACATCAGCGTGAATGGTATGAGGAGTAGAGGTAGACCTAGGTTGACTTGGGATGAGATTATTAGGCGAGATATGATAGACCTGCACCTCTCCGAGCACATGATCGAGGATAGGAGTGAGTGGAGACGTAGAATAAAAATTAAGGATTTTTAGTGGGATTTGTGGGTGGGACGGGTTACGGCTACATGTGGCGGGACCTCCCACGCCAGGTGTAGTTTTTCGTCATCTACCCTTTTTGGGTGTTACATATCACTTTTTATGATGTGCGCACTATCTAATTCTGCATGTGATATTTACCTATGTGTTGAATGATATGTATTATGATTGTTATGGTTACTGCCTTTGTTAACGAGTTGGGGTCTCTTCGGAAGCGGTCTCTCTATCTCTCAGGATAGATGAAAGACTTGCCACCACATACCCCTCCCAGACCCTGCTCTTCAGTTGGGTATGTTTGTTTGTTTGTTTGTATTCAATTGACTTGATCGTTAAACTCTGTAAAACACATAGTGTATAATGTATTGGTTAGATTCTTTTAGTAGTTATAAATATAAGTTATAGTAGGATATATGTTGTAATATTATGAAAATCAAGGGAAAACCAAACATTTTTGTTGTGCAAAATAACTCGTTCACATATGTGTTTTTAGTTTTTACAATGAAATAATCTTAAAAAGACAACAATTTTTCATGCTTACCAAAAACAATATAAAAGGAACATGTTGTATTGAAAAACAAAACCACTTGATATAACGTTTGATTCAATCAACATAGTGACGTCTATTGATATGATCCTCATACCCTTTGGATGCACATCAACAACAAATCCCCTTATATGTATTGTTGTAACTACATCTTTGTAAATTAATATATGACGCAGTAGAAACTCTAAATATCACTAAAAATTCATTGATTCGTTGAGTGAATAACTCTAATAACTAACCGTCTAAACCATTTAGGAAGAGCAAGAATGTTGAACCATGCAGAAGACTCTGAAGACCGCACACTTGATGAATACATACTTAAAATTCTCACCATTAAAAAGCAACCTTGATTGTCATATAAATCATAGTTGACTTGATCGTTAAGCTATACTCGTGTGAACATTGTCATATAAATCATAGTTGACTTGATCGTTAAGCTATACTCGTGTGAACCACTCCTAAGATCCTACTAACTAGCTTGGTGTTTTATACCACTCTAAAGTTGTCATCCCTAGCTCCCCCGACAACCACTCGATAAAGATTCAACTTGAACTACACCAGTGTCCAGACTCACGCAACATCCACATACTTTTAGCAGACACACACAAACTCACACTCAACTTAAATTTGTTATATTCGATGTTATTTTAATATAACAATAAAATAAAATACGTTATAATTTATAAACAATCAAACAATCGTAGTTATTAAAATCATAGGATTTTTAAGATGAATACCTAATAGCAGTAACATGATACAATGATATATACAATAAATATTGTCGATATCTATTTGTAATGGTTTGTTAATGTAAATAGTTTAATATTTTACATGCCTAGAATATTTGATAATTGCAAATTTAACCAGTGAAATAGTTAAAAGAAACGTACTCACTAAAATTATACAGTTGATAAATCACGCTAAAAAGAAAAAATGCATTTATTTCAAAAACAAAATATACTTTGACATGAATAAAATATATCAATCTTTATCTATAACATATAATAAAAGAAGGTTTTCTTTAGACACGTGTCATCATTTTAGCACATCAAATAACACGTGTCATTATTCTAGCATATCAAAAAAATTATTTTCCCGCCTCTCTCTCATAATAAATACAAATTAATTTGACTTTCATTTTTAACTAAAATATGTTAAAACAAATATGTCTATATTTGTGTTTCTTCTCTTTCATATTAAATGATAATTATTGTAAATAAGTAAACTAAACTATTAAACTTCTAAAATATAAATGTACTAATTTTAAAATATATTAATACATATGAAATTTTATGATATCAAAAATATTTTTTTTAAAATATAGAGAAATAATTTCTAATTCATTATGTGTTATAACTTTTAAAATATTTATTATATATTTATTCCATCAATTGATAATAACATCTAAAAAATAAAATATTTATAAAACTAATGATTTTGATATGTTTTATTTATTTCACCCATGTAATACATGGGCTCTAAACTAGTACTATAATAAAAGAGTAATTTAAAGTGACACGTGGCAGCATCACAATTATCCTCACCAAAATTTTCCCGCCTCTCTCTCATCTTAAATAATTACCTTAATTACTAATAATATTATTTAATATTTTTTATATTTAATAAATTAAAAAAGAGATCTATTTATTAATGTTATTTCTAAATAAATAATTTCTTTATAAAATAATAAATTTTTCTAAAGCATAAAACTTTTTTTAAAATACGAAATATTTTAAAAGTGGTATTTTAAAAATTCAATTTTTTAACCAAAAATAATTAATTTGGGAGATATAATAAGAAAAATTTAAAAAATGACATTTTTATATGGTTTGTTTTAGAACAAAATTATTATTTTTTTGGAAAAAAATCTAAAAACCAAATTTTAAAAAGTTGATATCACTGTTTTATTAGTTATAGTAATTTCTCATACGTAATTTCCCTCATATCATATTTTATAATATCATTTTATAATTAATAAATTTTATTATATTAATATTTGTTTATTTAAACCGTGTAATACACGGGTTTACTAAATCTAGTCATAGATAATGAAGTTTGATTTCAGTTTTAAAAGTTACGTAAACAATATCCCTACAACTCGACCCAATCGTACTGAGTCAACTCGGACTACGGCGGTGTAAGGCGTTTCCTGTTTTATTTAAATTTTTTGTTGCTTACAAAATAACATGTACGGTTTCTTGAGCAATGAAAGCATTCAAAGAAGTAAACCGATTATTATTTTGGCGGGAATAAATTAGGTGTGGTATTACTTTACCCGCCTATTTTGCATTAGCTTTGAATGCGTGTCCTCTTATGTTATTTTACTTATTTTCTTTTTTTCAAATGAACATAATTTATTTTTTATAATTTTAAATTATTTATTACTTATGAATTTATTAAATCAGTAGCATTTAATTTTAGAAGAGGCAATATAGTTTATCTGTTAAAATGCAAGGGCGTGTTGATATAGTTGATGAAGTTGTTATCGAAACCAGTCTTGACTCTTGACGGGCGTCATGCAACGTCGTTGATAACCACAGGGATTAACATTCTATTAAAACGTAAGCGCGTGTTTGACATCATTATGAAGTTTCTACACATATGCATGTCTTGTTTATTTCCATAATTCTAGAAATTAGCATCTTGACTCGACCGATCAAGAACGTACAGCTTGCTAATTGTTAATTTCACCATGTTAATGAATTCAATGGACTCAAACAAGTTTTAACCTCATACATGACCGATCTAAACTATTAAACACCATATAGGATTTCATAAAACTACATTGATTCATATATCTGTTAGAGCACTTAAAATTAAAGAAGTTTGATAATAACCTATTAATAGTGATGTACAACAAACATCAATTTCTCATCGCACAACCATGCAGGAAAAACTGAATATAATAAATAGCTTTTTTCATACCAAGTGACACGGTTATGTACTCATAAACGTCATAAATGTGTTCTACATGGTTTACCATGATTTTCGTTTATTCCAAATATTATATTAAACTTTTCATACATTGTGTGTAGTATGCTTGAACAACTTATGTGTAACGATTAACTTGAGATTGTGTAGTTATTATATTGCATGTATGAACAGAGAGTCGTAACGCATATAAAATGACATACAAACATGTATTTATCTTGAAATAAATAACGTTTGCAAATGTTATTCAAAATAATCTTACTATGTTATTAAAAAAACTTCTTTCGTGCCACATGGCATCGGCTACTTATGTCCACTTGACATGTTCTTAAGCCATAATACATCAACATCCCTTTTAAAACTCATGCTGGGTCTAATGATCTATTTTGAACGGATTTAATATATACTTTATAACCCATGGGAAAAAAACTAACCCTCACATTCCACCATCATAGTCGTTTCTCTTCCACCTCTTCAATGTTCTACTGCTCTTCTACACTAATAAATCAACCTCTGATGAATGCAACGTTTTGGAGATCGGATCGGACTGGCCGGTCCGACCGGGGATCGGTCCGGTGGCCGGTCCACTCTGATACGGATCGTTTCTGGACGGTCGAATCGGCCGGTTCGTCCCGAACCGCCGGTCGGACTGGGAAACCGGACCGGTTCGGACCGGTTTTTGTTTTTTTTTATTTTTTTTTTATTTTAATGGGTAAAAACGGGGTGTTAAACCATAAATTAGTACGTTGGATATACAAATATAGTTAAATTTTATATATAACTATAAAATACATATATAAAACATATATAAATTACTTATATTTAATTACATATATAAATACAGTTAAATGCGGTCCGACCGGTCCAACCGGTCCGACCGGTCCAACCGGTCCGACCGGTCCAACCGGTCCGACCACCAAACCAGTAAGACGTCCGGCTGAAAACATTGGATAAATGTTCTTTAAGGCTTTCTGCAAACAAAGTTACCGTAAACATCTTTCTATTTAGCCATTGGATTATATAAGGTATGTGTGTTTCATCCAATTTCTTTATCTGTACGCTTTTTAAAAATGTTTCTTGTGATTTTCTACCAGATCGATTTTATTCATATGGATTTAAGGAGTTACTTTTATGAGTATTCGATTGGATATTGGATCGATTTATGAAGCTTTGATTTTGTGAGTTCGAGATTAAGAGGGGATGCACTTGCATTTGGTGAAATAAAATTTACGAGCCTTCGATTTCGTCACAAGTTACATTATAAATCTAGAAGCATATACTACATTTTGAATAAGAACGTATCAGATTTTTCCGTGTCAAAGGGTTACTTTCATAGTCAAAATTGATGTGAATTCGTGTGGTTGCAGAGAATTGATGATTGAATTAGCAATTAGAACACTTTACTTTGAAACAAATTAGGTTCTGGGTTGAGGAAGCATTAAGTTTTATGTTTTGTTTAAATTAGTTCATAGCCATTTTATTTTATTATATGCTTAAATTAATGAAAGAGATTCAAATATAAAGTGTATTTTCACTACAAAGTATGAGAAGACACAATAGGTTAAAAAAATCACAAAAAAATTATATCTCACAATTTAAATCGAATTTAAAAAAGTAATTCCGAGCTTTTGTTCCCTTAGCCGTCCTCACTAAGAAAAAAAATAAATGAAAAATAAAATATAATAAAAATTAACATTTTTTATTGTGTCATTTATGAAAGACACAATAACGTCATTGTGTCATTATGAAAGACACAATGACGTCATTGTGTATTACGAAAAACACAATGACGTCATTATATCATAAAAAGACACAATTAATTTTTTTAATTTTATTTTTATTTTTTCTAAACAGAGGATGACGAGAGTAACAGAGACTCCGGTGTACTTTTTTGAAATTCGATTTATATTGTGAGATATATATTTTTTTGTGACTTTTTAGCCTAATTGTATCTTCTCACACTTTATAGTAAAAATACACTTTGTAACCTCAACCTAAATTAATATGAATGTAATTTTGGTTCTAAGTGCAACCTTGCTTGGGTATTCGCAAGTATGACATCTATCCACGAGATGAAGTTTTTTTTTCCTATTATCTTATAACTGTTTTTTCCTAACATTGTTATAGGGAATTACATAAAAGGATGTATTGAGATCTTGGTGACCCATTGGTAGGTAACAACAAGTGGTATGTGAAACTTTGAAATGACACCATTCATGCATATAATCTAAAATCTGCAAATTGCAAGTGGTGCCAACTATGTACAGTTCGCGTGATTATTCGGCCAAATTAGGTATATGATAATAAACGTTTATAGAGACGATGCGTTATAATACCTACCTCTATCCTTAATCAATTTTATTTACCAAAATGATATAATTTTCTAAACTTTTTTATGATAATAAAAAAATGTAGAGCTAAAGCCTTCAAGATATTTGATACTACATTCTGTTTCTTAGGTTCATTTTACATGTTCATCCGATATGTTAAATATAAAAAATAATATAGTAAGTTTAAAAAGAATTTAAACTGGTCAAATGAGACATTTTTATTGAACGAGTCAAATGTTAATTTTATTATCTGTAAAAGACAACCAGAGAACTAAAAGATGTGTAGGTTGTTAAACTAAATAAAGTGTCAAGATTGCCATACTTCAATTAAAAGTTTACTAAATTGACTCAATGTTCTTAATTGCTTAAAAATTGTGCTTTTGGCAATATGAATGCGTGAGTTTGTTTGTGGATGTACTTATAAAGAAGTTTATATTTTTGTGTTGTTTATTTTAAAGTCTTCTTTTAGAAATACCCACTTGAGTTTCATCAGCGTGCAACAAAGTATTCGTGTGGACTATTGAATTAATACCGATGGATTTTACATGATTCGTGTATGCAAATGCTTATATGTTGTATGTGATTTATGCAATAAAATCTGATTATTTTGTTTATGGACATGCATATGCATATACAAAACTTTATTGTGATGTATGCTTATGTGATATATGCACTATAATTTGGCTGTTATCGTTGTTAAGCCGGGGGTTTCTTTGGAAGCGGTCTCTCTGTCTCCCAATATAGAGGAAGCACTGTCCACCATCTACCCTTTCTAAACCATACTCTCAGTGAGACATACTTGACATGTTTGTTTGTTTGTTTATGTAAGTAACGTGCTTTGATCAAATGCTTGAGTAGAAATATAATTGCACATATGGTATCATATTATATTGTAGTTTAAGATGTTGAACCACTCACCAATTGTTGGGTGGATTTTAAGTTTGTATTTCATACTTTTTAATGTATATGTTTTTTTTTTAATTTTCAGCCTCTTATACGTGTAAAAACAAATTTAAATAAATAAAATGATACAAGATTAATGTCTTTTAGCTTACTTGGTTGATATGATATGCAAACATCTACAATAATCTTTTGATTACAGCCATTATAGGAATGCCCTTCTGCTTCTTAGGTCCTTTTAACATGTTCATCCAAAATTCATAAATATAGTGAACAACAATATTTTTTTTAATTTTTTTAAACGGGTCAAATGGATAATTTTTATTGAATGGGTTAAATGGGTAATTTTCAAGCTATTAAAACAATTCAATTTTGTGCGGTTTATTGTTGTCAAAGTAGAAGAGTCTTTATGCATATTAAGCTATTAAAACAGTGTGAACTCGTGAACTTTATTGATGTCGGTTATGTAGTTTTTATGCACTATATACTCACCAAAACATTACTTATTTATGCAGTTTTATGTAGTTTGTTTCCATTGAATTTGTGTAGCCTTTATGCATTATAAAGTCCTCAAATGGTACCTTGTTGGAATAAAATTAGTGCAGCTTTTATACATTATTAGATAATAGTACTTCAATTATCTTCGATATGGATTAATTTAACGAGGAACTAATTATTTAGTTTAAACTTTCTTCTTCTTCACCCGTGTATCACTCGAGTTTATAATCCAGTAAATAAATAAATAAAAATAACATTTGCAACAATATTCAGGGTTAGGTTCAAGTCTCACTTTAAACAAAGATATCCAGGATTGAAGCAAAATGGTTTTTCAATTGTGGGTTTCCTCATAAGTGAGTTAGTATGCGGTCCCCGTTTGAAAACGAATATGCTGGCCTGATTAAAATAACAATTTATTCTCCGATTCTAGATTTTATGTTTCTTGTTCAAATAAAAGTATACGTATGCATTTGCAATCTAAGTGATGATTATCAAGTCATAATAATATGGATTTGATTATTTTGTGACACTTCAAACTTTAACAATATGTTGTAATAAATGAATTTAAATAGCCATAAAGAAAGAGAAGTTCAAGTCAAAAAAGATATATCCATTAGTTTTGGTTGTGAAACACATCGCTTATCATCACGACTGAGCCCAACCCCATTTGAAACAACATAAAGACTTTAAGAGGTCGATCATGTAGTTATAACATTGATTATATAAGACATGGATTGAAGATACTTTCCAATTGAATATGAGGATGATTAAAGAAATAGCACTGGTAAAACTCAATGCATGTCTTGAATGTGGCTGCTTGATCTCACTTGTGTATGCAAAGACATTTTATGTCCACGAATGGATAAATGCACATTGCAAGGCTTTATTAGGTATAAACGTTGTGATGTGACAAACCAAAGTTGAAGACGCATGATCTAAGGAACCATACCCAGTTACACAAACACATGTCAGGTTACAAAAACCACAGATACTTACACCGTCACCAATCTAAGAATACGAATTCTTACCAATATAGACTGTTAAAAATGGTGGCCACATATTGTGCCCAACTAGAGAACCATGTACATACATAACAAACTTTTTAGGACCACTTCGTATCATCATGTATACATCCTCTTTAATGCTACTTTATTTTCTCATCGATTGCAATTACTGATTCTCACGTCAAATGGTTGTTACAAGGTCAAAAAATATAAAGATGTTTTGAGGTTAATTGTGTCCGTCGGAAATTGTATTTACAAGCTTAATTAAACTGGCAATGGGTAGAAAAAGAAATGAATATCAGGATGGTAAAACCACTAGGTAAAACCACTACAATGGTTATATAAAGTAAATAATGATTTCAGTAAAGAATGAAAACATCATTATAATGAATCGGGTTTGGATGGAATAATCAACAGGTGCAATTGTTAAGTAGCGAGCCCATCTAAATGTGATTAAAAATGCACAATTGTGAATTGTGACATTAAGCATCGGGTTATGTAATTTGATTATGTGTCTATAAAATAGTTAAATGCATAGCGGTTTAAATTAACATTTTAATAATAATTTTTAGATTTTATAGGATAAATGTATCACAACATACGCACACATCCAGAATAAAAAAGCCTAACTTTTTTTTTAAAATAACATGAAACATAACACTTAATAATCAAAATATCCTACTTGGACACAAAAAGTTTTAAAAAAATGAACCAGCCTCGCTTTGGTACGCTCAAAGATAAAGTTTGATCATATTACTGAATAAAATTATAGAATATCACCTTATTTAAATTAAAAAAAACATATGTTTTTATGAAGTTTTGAATTGAAATATGTAACTTTTGTTTATTCATTCATTCCACCTTACAAACACATCAATGCATTAAAGTTTTATACAAAAAATGAATTTAAAACTGTTCTATATTGTTAAAAGATGCAAATAAGCAAAGAAAATAAAACTTGGTAGCTACCACGCGCACTTATGTGCAGAAGATGTTAAGTCTTCCACCTTAAGCACTCGGGCAAACCACCAACTTATCGCTTTAATTTACACATAATATTATTACACTACAGTTATTATTCATTATTAGCAAAAATATAATCATTATCATCATTAAAACGATTTTGGGTGACTTTTATTCATATATTTAAAAGTACAGCTACATATGATTGGAGTTTTAAAACAATACCCCAAGGAATTTACATAAAAAAAAAACCCCAACAAGCCAACATAACAATATTAAGTTTGGATTACATCATATCATCAACGTCATAATTATGAATCCCCACCGGAAGGAGGCCGTGGGGTCATATCTATCGGATAACTACCCAACACCCTCAAGAACGACGTGAACTCCTGCACATCCGATAGTGCATTTTGTGCTCTAACATCCGCCATTGACGCATCAAAATCCACATAAAACAAGTACTCAAATCGCTTCGTCGTTCCGACGTCACCGTCGTCGACGAACGTGATCGGTCGGAGATGATGAGGTCTACTCTCGATCTTCGTCAAGTTAATGTTCCTAAAGGCAAACACCGATAACACCTTGAACAACACCGACGTTCCGTTATCGTGAGCGAACACGATGCTCGTTCTAAACGGCCGATCGATGCGAGGTATGATCGGTTCACGAGCCACCATCACAAACCGTGTGAAGTTGTTGCAATCGTCGTGGATGCCGTTAGCGATCACGTCGAGACCGTAGAGCTTCGCTGCACGTTCCGACGCGATCGCAGCGGTGTCACGTAACTTGCTTTTGGCGATCATCTCCGCAGCTCCAGCGGTGCTGTAAACCGCTTCGCGTGTGACTTTTAGGGCTAGTTTGGTGAGCGTTAGCTCGCACTGAGCTAACGCTTGCGGATGGCTGATCACGCGGTTTAGATCATGTTTATTCACTCCAGGTAACGCTAGGAGGCAATGGCGAACGGGGAGATGCACTTCACCGACGATGTGGAGGCGGTGGCGGAGGAGGAGATCGAAGTTCCGATGAATGCTTCCGCCGAGTGAGTTTTCGATCGGTAACACAGCGCGATCCGCGATCCAGAGCTCAACTGCTTGAAACGCAACCTCGAACTGATCGCAAGGGATGAATTCACAGTTCGGATAAGCGTTAGCGGCAGCGGCTTCACTGTAAGCACCAGGAACACCTTGGTAAGCAACACGTATCTCCTATCCGTGCATTGGTGATGAACTCATGTCGTTGATGGTGAGTGGCTTCAGGAGGTTATTAGACGATACTAAATCTAAATTCATTTCACTATTCACCTTGGTAATGTTTTCTACACCATTTTTTACACCCTTTGTCATTTGGTTTTCATGTTGTGGACTCACCTTCGGGCTTGAAAGTATGGCGCATGAGCTCTGCCAATCGGTGCGGCTTTTGCTAGCTCCGGCGGACGTGAAATCTTTAACCGAGGCCGTGACAGCGGCGGGGTTAATGGCGTTTGAGCCACACTGAATGGTGGATTGACGGTGGCGCGTGATCAGTCGTCGGTGGTGTTCGGATGGCGGTGACTCCATCGGAATCATATAGGTGTTGAGATTGTTGCTAAAGGATTGAGTAACAGAAAACATGGTTATGTATGTTATGTAGTTTTATACTTATGGTTATGGAAGGTTTATGAAATGGAAGCAGGTTGAGGAGTACATTTATACTTGTAGGAAATGTTTTGGTAAATAGATTAGTTATATTGAGTTAGGTTTGTTATTGGGGCATTGATTGGACCGGTGGATCGGTTTTGGTAAAGTTATCGGTTTTACAAAAATATAACATATATGTCATTTACAATTAATATATACGTGTGTTAAATGATAAATTCACGTCAATCTACTTTTAAATTACATCAGTTTGTCATAACTGAACTCTCATCATATGGGACGGTGGGATGGATAAGTTTCATTAACATCTAATATTATTAGGTTACAAGTCATTTGGTGTGTGTAAAGAATAAATTAAAAAGAGTCATCGACCTACAAAGTATATGAATGAGTTATGAGGCTTGATTATGTAAACCTAAGGGGTTGAGGTTAAATGGGTGCCACGTCATAAATAAGAAGACGTGAAAAGCATACGAAGTGGTAATATTAAGATTTTTTTTTTTTTGAAAGGTGAGTGTCTCAGCGGAAAGCCTATACCGTGACAACCCAAACCACACAAGTTCGAGCCACCGGATCCCCACATATTGTGGGTGAACCCGTAGGAATTACCGTGATCACAGTAACTCGAACCGGTGGGAAAGCCTTCCGGGCGGGAACCCCACATATTGTGGGTAAACCCTCCCCCCTCAGGATCGAACCCGTGACCTTTTGGCCACAGAGCTCTATCCCTCATCGAGGTGGCCACCAGGGCAAGCCCTGATGGTTAAGTGGTAATATTAAGATAGTCTATCATTATTATTATCATGTTATTTCACTTTTAACATAAAAACTTTTTATGTGTGATTATTGTTATTTATTAAAGTTATAGCATAAGATCAATCATTTTTTTCTTTTATCCAGGCATCTAGTTTTGTTATACTCTTTTTTGAAAAAAATGACTTAAAAAAACTTTGATGTGTTATGTGAATAATATGCATAGTTACAAACCTAGGTTACATGATTGTAAACATAAATTGTGTTATTATCACATATATTGCATAAATGTTTATACAAGATGCATAACATATCGGGTAATTATTTATATACGTTACGTAATTATTGAATTTTATGTGTGATTATGATGCGAATGAACTTACAACTCCTTCAATGACAAATGTCATGTCTTAATAGCTTCGTACGCTTTGTAGCTAGGTTAAATGTTCTTTATATGCTAACTCACATGTCACTCTCATTATGACTATTTTAAAATAAATATATAACTAGTTTGTATATTGGTGTAAATCTGTAATTTTATATATGATTTAAATAGTAAACAAATAAAAGAAAATTTCAAAGGAACGGCCATATTTTTGTTAACAAGTTTTAGTCACCGATACAGTTCGTAGCTTCAATCTTCAGCCCTATAATCGAACTATTCAAACGGAGGTGGTTCAATGTCTCAACATTAATAGTTTTGAGTTGTTACGAGCCCTAACTCCTTTCGGACAATTCAATCCAATGATAATAACATTGGTTATATATAGGTTAAAGGACATTTTGGGGTCATTGAAACCGAACCCTGTTGGGACGAGGTTTGTATTCCAAACATAATTCTAATTTAAGGAAAAACGATAAACGTTTTGAACAAACAAAAACACAAAGTAGATTTTTATACAAATTGAGACATGTAACGTAGGGAACACAAATTGAAAAATTTCCAATGCCTAGGCTAGGATGTAAGGTTAGAAAGGCTTAATATGTGGTTCGACTTATTGTTAGGTTCGATACGGGATCATGTAATGACTATAACATATCCTCACTAACCAAACGTTTGTTGGAGGTTTTATATATATATACCTTTACTTAATTATTATTATTTTTGTGTAAAACATACATGTAGAAACAATTCTAATCACTAAAAAGAAGACGAAAAATACAAAAGTAGAGGGCACTAGAAAAAAGAGAAATTGAATTGGAGGATCATGAAAATAGATGGTATAGATTGTTAGGAGGCAATGTATCACCTTCTTTGTATAGACAAATCAATTGAGTTTTGGATGTCAGTTTAATGTTCAGCCAGATCAACCCAACTATTAAAACACTTATTAATCAAAAACTCTTTTATTGGATAAAATGTCTCTAAAGATAACGTGTTTACCAAAACTAATAACATGATAACAATACCAGAATTACCTATAATGGTATGTGTATTCTAACACAATACAACCTTTTTGTCTTAATATCTTAATTGCTATTTTACATGTTCAAAACTATAACTGTATTTTCTTTATGAACGTTTTTTTACAAGTAAAAGGAATTTAAAATGAAAACAAATTGAATTCTTGCAAAATCAAACAATCGGAAAAGATTTTATTAAACATAATTGTTGAAATAATAGAGTAGTATTTAGTATTTTTTTATTTTGTGTTCAATTTGATTGTTTGTTATTATTTGATTATAGATGCTGTGTTGCTGGGCTGCTGCTGTTGATTGTGTATTGTGTTGCTGGGCTTGGGCTTGCTGGGGCTTGGGCTTGCTGGGGCTTGGGCTTGCTGGGGCTTGTGCTTGCTGTTCACTTGCTGGTCGCTGGTTTCAAGTGATAAAGGGAAGATCAGGTTCTAGAGTGTTCACAACACAACACACTCTTTCTCTCTTAACCGACTCTTCATTTTTCATCGGTTCCACAAGAGTTCTCGTGTTCGTGACTGATTCAAGTGGTATTGAATCGTATTTGTTGCAGCCTTGATTCGTGGCTGTACTCGTTTATGTTCTTATTTGGGTTGTAACTCTTTGAATCCAGTCATTTTGACATGGTATCAGAGCGCATGGCTCTGATCGAGTGTCTGATCTGATCTTGGTGCTCTACCGCTGCTTGTAATTCTGATATTATCATATTAGGGCTTTCAAATCTGAAACCCTAATTCTAGATCTGGTACAAGCCTTCGTTCTTGGTCTCGACTTCTTTGTTCTTCGTTCGAACCTGACATCTGAGGAAAGGTCATCGGCTGGTACAACATCTCTCTATTCTTCTCGGTCTGTGTAACCCTAAGTGAAGGTTACATAGTCCGACTGTGTGAGAAGCCCTGCTGTGCCTCTCTCAAGCCTTTTGTTGCTGGTGGATTAGGGTTAACAAAAAAACCCAAGTTAGCATCATCAGTGCACCCAATCGTGGTGCTTATATCATTCTGTAACCCTAGAAGGTTACTAGTGCCTTCTGGACTTCAAAAAGAAGGCGTTCGGTGGATCTTATCTTCTTAAGTGTGGTGTTGTAACCCTAGAAGGTTACAGGCCCACTGTATTTGGAGAACCCTAACTTGGGTCCCCCTCTCGGTGAGATCTTTCCTTTATTTTTTGTTATATTAGCATTAGTTGTTCTTGGCTGGGTTTGGAGTACCAGCATCTGGCTAATCTGTGCTATCTGTTTACTGTATTCTTTGTTTGCTGTATTGTAACTATCTGCATCACTTGTGTGCATTACTTGTGTGTTTGCATTACCAACTCTGACTAATCCTTGATCTACCACCAAGAGTGGTGTGAAAACCTGGCTCTGGTCTGAGTTGTTGTCTGTGCGTTTGCTTGTGTGCCTCTCATTCCCAATTTGCTTCTCTGCTACAATGGGTGAAGAGTCTACTGTGATTGTTACTACTGAAACCCTCATTAGTAAGCTTGATGCTAGTGATCCGTTATATCTGCATGCGAGTGATTCTAGTTGCTTGAGTATTGTGAGCATCAAACTGAAAGGAAATGAAAATTACACTGTTTGGGCTAATTCTATGCTTCTTGCACTACGTGTAAAAAATAAAATAGGATTTATTGATGGAACTTGTAGAAAATCTACTGATAATCCAGTTCTTACTACACAATGGGAAAGATGTAACTCTGTTGTTCTTACCTCGCTGCAAAATTCTATCTGTGAGGAACTGTATGTTGGTCAAGTGTATTCAAAATTAGCATCTGAAGTGTGGAAAGATTTAAAAGAAACATATGATAAGGTTGATGGTTCTGTTGTGTTTAGGTTATATCAAAAGATTAACTCTGTAAAACAAAATGGCTCATCTGTGTCTGAATATTACCATAAACTAACATCAATGTGGAAACAGTTTGATGCAATAGTGCAACTGCCTGACTGTACCTGTCAGGCATCAAAAGAATTTAATGATTTTAATCACTTGATAAAACTGATGCAATTTCTAATGGGTCTAGACGACACATACCAACCTGTTAGAACAAACCTGTTAACTAGAGACCCTTTTCCAACAATAAAAACAGCCTATTCTATAGTATCAAGAGAAGAGTCTCATAGGGGGTCAAGTTCTACTGGGAAAAATCAGAATGTTAGCTTTGCAGCTAAGTCAAATCAACCTTTTGATAACAAAAGAAAAAACTTAAGAGGACCTAACCCTAATCTAAAATGCACTCATTGCAATAAATTGGGTCACATGGTTGAGAGATGTTTTGAGATTATTGGCTATCCATAAGGATATAAACCCAGACCCAGTTCTGGGAACTCTCAACCAAAAAAAACTGGTGTGTCTAACAATACTTCCTCATCAACCTTTCCTGAGTTGTCTTCCGAGCAGATCACCAAGCTGTTAAATCTGCTAAATGACAAAAATGACGTGTCTCCTCCTAATCCTAACTCTAACTTTGGAGGTACTACCTTTAGCAGTGGATGCTCTAAATTGCTAGCCTTACTTGTTTTTAACTTTGCTAGTTTGACATCTCCGTCTACATCAGGATGGATTATTGACTCTGGGGCCAACCAACACATGGTCATGAGTGATGAACATATTTTTAATAAAATTGATGTATCTAAATATGACTTCAAAGTAAAACATCCAAATGGTATTGATGTTGTTATAACTAAAATAGGTTGTCTAAAGTTAAGTAATGATGTTGTCCTGACTGATGTGCTTGTGGTTCCTGATTACTTTGTCAATCTTATGTCTGTTCACAAACTTGCTAAAGATAATAAGATTGAAGTGGTGTTTAATGAACATAAATGTATGATTCAGGATTCTCTCACAAAGAAAACATTAGTGACTGGTAACCAAGTAGATGGATTGTACTTGTGTGGTGATGTGTCTAAACTTGATAAGGTGTGTTTTAGTAGCTATAATTCGTCCGATCTTTGGCATTCTAGACTAGGACATCCCTCTGATAAGGTCCTGACTGCCCTTAAAAATGACCTAAACTTAAAACTTCAAAACAGTCCTGGTCCTTGTGATGTCTGTCATAAGGCCAAACAACATAGAGAACCATTTCCATTAAGTGATCATAACTCAACAAGTATAGGTGACCTAATTCACTTGGATGTATGGGGGCCTTATCGTGTTCCTAGTCGGGAGGGTTACAAATTCTTTCTAATTATCGTAGATGATTTCTCCAGGTCTGTTTGGGTATATTTACTTAAGAGTAAAGAAGAGGTTTTTTAAACATTGAGAGCTTTTATAATCTTATTAAAACTCAATTTGGAAAATGTATTAAAATCTTTCGAAGTGATAACGGAACTGAGTTTGTTAATAATCAAATGGCTAATTTTATAACCAAAAATGGTATTATTCATCAAACTTCGTGTGCTTATACCCCACAACAGAACGGTGTAGTAGAAAGAAAACACCGTCACCTTCTAAATGTTGCCCAAACTTTATTGTTTCAGGGAAATGTCCTTATTCGTTTCTGGTCTGATTGTGTTTTAACTGCCGCTTATTTGATTAACAGGACCCCTTCCTCTGTTCTAAATGGAAAGACCCCCTATGAAATCATGTTTGACTTTAAACCCTCTCTCGGTCATCTCAAAGTGTTTGGCTGCTTGTGTTTTTATACAGTGTTAAATGACAATAATAAATTTTCCAATCAAGCTGAAAAATGTATCTTTATAGGATATTCTCCTTTTAAAAAGGGTTATAAGTTGTGGTGTATAGATGAAAAACAAGTAGTGTTTTCTCGAGATGTAAAATTCTATGAACATGTTTTTCCATTTAAAAACTCAACTAATAATAAGTCTCTCAATACAGATCAAAACTCTTTAACAACTGTAACAAATTTAAATTTTTTTGATGATATAGAAACAAAACAGTCAACTACTTCTAGTGATGAGTTACCCAATGATGAAGAGAGGGAAAATGTGAGTGGTGAATCCAGGTCTCAGCAGCCTGATTGCAACACTTTAGACAGCCAAAAGGAGGCTGAGATGTGGCAGCTCTCTAAGTCGCCTTCTGACTTGAGACAAAATTTGCCTTCAACTCAGAAACCGGCTGTCCGGAGTGATGGCACCAGTGAGGCTGAGACCAGTAAACCTGTGAGTATGAATGAAAATGAAAGCCAAAGTACCTCTGAGGGTAACAAGGATCCTCTTGTTTCTGTTAGAAGGTCGTCTCGACCTGTTAAATTTCCAAAAAACCTTGATGACTTCGTTATCGAAGGAAAGGTAAAATTTGGTCTCGTTGTTAATTACTCATATCTTCCTTCTGATGTTAAGTGTTTTTCGTCTGTTTTAAATAAATCTGTTGAACCTAGAAATTACTTTGAAGCTAAACATGATGAAAGGTGGGTTGAAGCCATGAATAAGGAAATTGCTGCATTGCATAGAAATAATACCTGGACCCTTGTAGACTTACCAGCTGGTCGAAAACCTATAGGTTGTAAGTGGGTCTTTGATGCTAGGGGTTTGGAATGAGGTTTATCATGATTAAGTGGTTAAATTTAATGCATTTGGTATGGTCAAGTATAAGAGATTTTGTTGAACAAGTTAACTACGAGGATTTGATGTTTTGTAGGTTAAACACGATCATTTGAGGAGTTTTGAAGAATGCACATGGATGATAATCAAAGATCATGATAGATGAGATGATAGAGAATTCAATTACGAGAACGTGGCCGTAAACGGGAACGAAAACGGAGTCCAAACGAAAAAGATATGAAGAAAACAAGAATTGGAAAAAATCAGCCACAGTGACTTACGGTGGAAAAACGACTTACGGTGACCACGCGTGCTGAACTCGTTTAAAAGCCGAAAAAATTAGGTTTTTGAGATATCTTTCATTCTAAACTTCGGGAGTCGCCCCCTTTCGTCCCCAAGGCTTCCAAGAGGTTCCCGAGAGGCGATTTCAAGGCGTTTCAAGTGTTTCTAATCATTCGGTTTGATTCTTTAACGTTAGATACGATGTTTAATTTTGATTTTGAGTTGTTTTTCGTTGCCATGTCCGGCTAATTCACTCGTGATCTTCTCCGGGTGATTAGGGTTTATACTATGACTTGTTCTTGGTTGTTTCTTGTTAATTTTAATGTTTGAACACGGTGAATTAAACCGAGTAACATTATTAATCGTTTTGAGATTCTAAAATACGTGTTTTATCTTCAATCCAATTGTTCTGTTCTTGATTGTTTTAGATCTCTTTTCATCCGTAAACGTCAATTGTGGATGGGATTGGGTAAAACAAACGTAGGATATGATTCGGATACGTGCGTAGACACAGTTTCATTCAATTCATTATTTTAAAACGAGTTAAGTTGGTTATGTCTATGTGACCCGCTAAACTAAAAGAGCAAGCTTTAGTCATAAACCTGAACTCCGGAGAGGATTACTTTTTCTCACCATTGTTTGCAATCAAATTTTACTTTTTAATTTCAGCACTTTTGCAATTTAGTTAATTTATAAGTATTTTCTATAAAGCTTTAAACTTTACGATTTAAACTACACTTTCCACATATTCCCTGTGGATCGACCCGACTTACCCTAACTATCTTAGGTGAGTTTGGAACCTTATAAATTGTTTTTGATTAGGCTTGACAAACCGATATCAAAGAAATGGAGGGAAAGAAGACTATGTCGAAATAGTGAAGTTGAAAGACGGAAGTATTAGACGAGAAAAAGTGTGCTTTGAAGTAAAGAGTAGTTAAAGGGTTTGAAGTCGTTGAATAAAGTAGTTAACTCAAGTTTTTCATCACTTTAGTCACTTATACCCTAAATGATCCCTACCCGAACCTAAGCCTAACATTACAACCTTTGAAAAGCCCTCATGATTGGTGTGCAATCTCGTGTTAGTGAGTGGAGATTTGATTGTTTTACAAGCCTATGCTCACTAGTTTTCATCATTGCTTGAGTGCTTCATAAATACCGGCACATCTTTGGTCGGGCCAGAAATTACACCGAGTGGAGAGTTTTATTGTGAGGGGTATGATGTGTGCAAGAGAACCACCTAGAGTTTGAGAATCTTAGTTAGGCAGTCCAGCGGGTTAGAGGTTTGTGGTTGTTAACGGGTTATAGTTTCTAACTTGGGAATTAGGTATGCCCTTGAACCTTAATCGAGTTTGGTATGTGTGTGTCTATGTTCTCACCTAATTTTTGTTTGACTTGAATTCTTGATTCTTAAAAGCAACCTCGCTTGAGGGCAAGCGAGAAACAAGTGTGGGGATGTGATGCTAGGGGTTTGGAATGAGGTTTATCATGATTAAGTGGTTAAATTTAATGCATTTGGTATGGTCAAGTATAAGAGATTGTGTTGAACAAGTTAACTACGAGGATTTGATGTTTTGTAGGTTAAACACGATCATTTGAGGAGTTTTGAAGAATGCAAATGGATGATAATCAAAGATCATGATAGATGAGATGATAGAGAATTCAATTACGAGAACGTGGCCGCAAACGGGAACGAAAACGGAGTCCAAACGAAAAAGATATGAAGAAAACAAGAATTGGAAAAAATCAGCCACAGTGACTTACGGTGGAAAAACGACTTACGGTGGCCACGCGTGCTGAACTCGTTTAAAAGCCGAAAAAATTAGGTTTTTGAGATATCTTTCATTCTACACTTCCAGAGTCGCCCCCATTCGTCCCCAAGGCTTCCAAGAGGTTCCCGAGAGGCGATTTCAAGGCGTTTCAAGTGTTTTAATCATTCGGTTTGATTCCTTAACGTTAGATATGATGTTTAATTTTGATTTTGATTTGGTGTTCTTCATTACCATGTCTAGCTAATCTCCTAGTAATCTTCTTTGGGTAGTAAGGTTTACTACTATGATTTGTTCTTGATGATTTGTGGTTGAGGGCGGGCCTTGGCGCAGCGGTAAAAGCTGTTCCTCAGGGACCGAAGGTCTCAGGTTCGATCCGTGGAAACGGCCTCCCCACAAAATGTGGGGGAAAGACCGCGTACATCTTCCCTTAAATGGGACGGACCCTCCCTGGACCCTGCGAAAACGCGGGAGCTCTTTGCAGCACCAGGTACGCCCTTTTTTAATGTTTGAACACGGTAGTTTAAGCCGAGTACATTATTTGTTGGTTGAAAACTCTAAAATATGTGTGTTGCTCTCAATTCACTTGTTCCACTTTGATTGTTTTAGATTTCTTTTCATCTGGAAACATTAATGTTGGATGGGATTGAGTATCACAAACATAGGATATGTTTCGAGTAGTTCTTTAACAACAGTCTTATTCAATCTATTGTTTTTACCCAAATTGACCCGTTAAGCTTATATGAATTTTATGAACACTCAAAGCAAATCTAAGTAGTAAACCTGAATCCGAAGAAGATTACCTTTTTACAGCATTGTTTACAACTCAGTTAATCATAAAGTTCGTCACTTTTCTCGATTAGTCATTTTGTTAAATTTTTGCAATCAAGCTACAAACTTTTAGATTTAAACTACAAAACTTTCCACATATTCCCTGTGGACCGACCCGACTTACCCTAGTTATCTTAGGTGAGTTTGGAACCTTATAAATTGTTTTTGATTAGGCTTGACAAACCGATATCAAAATGGCGCCGTTGCCGGGGAATTAGTGCGCAAAGTGTCAAGTTTAAATTTTTATTTGTTTTGCTTATTTTATTTACTCTTTTTTTTTCTTTGTTACGCTAGGTGTGTTTGTGTGTGCAGGTGACAGCTCCGTGCATGCATACCCGGTACCCAAGGAACAAGTCTCCATTAATTTTTGATCCAGAAGTTGAAAAGACCGCTCGAAGAAATCGAGCACAATCCCGTGCAAACACCCAATCATCAAGTGCAATCAAAGAGTGCAAGATGGAACACAACCCACCACCACCACCACTTAACCCAAATCCACCCAATGACCAACCGCCAAATCCACCAATTGATCAACCTCCACCAAACCAACCAAATGACCCACAAAGACAACCTCCAATTGCTCCAAACCAACAACCTCAGAGACAAAATCCCTACCCTCAACCAAGACAGAACCCTTACCAACATGGACCCGCAAGACAAAATCCGAGACAACCAAGAGGGGTTAACAGGTTCGAAGAGGAAGAGGATAGGTTTGACAGATTGAGTATTCATACTTGGGATGATGACATAGATGGACGAAGTGATGAATATGAAGATGAACATGCTGAGGATGAGGCGCTATACAATGAACCTAATAACAACCAAGGCCGATACAGACAGAATGAACAACCAAGGCAATATAGGCAAAATCAGGGCCAACTTCAAGGTAGAAGACAAGGATTTCCTCGGGCAAATCGAAACCCCGGGCTTCAACCCCGCCAAGCCATTGTACAAGGGGTTGATAGCCATTTTCGCCCTACCATAGCTGGAGCTTCATCACCCATAGTCAGGCCATAATTTAGAGGGAAGTCATTTGAGATTAGGTCCAATAGTCTTGCCATTCTTCCTGAGTTTCATGGACTGTCCAAGGAAGAACCCTATTTGCATCTGAACGAGTTTAGTGCCATTTGTGAGACTATTGGGGCACAAGGTTTTACACCCGAAGAAGTGATGCTAGTGCTATTTCAGTTCACTCTGAAAGGAAATGCGAAGAAGTGGTTTCATTCCCTACCTGCTGCCAGCATTTACACCTGGGAGCAAATGCAGCAGGCATTCCTAGAGGAATACTATACACCACAGAAGACAAGTGAAGCTAGAACTGCCATTCGTACATTCAGTCAGAAACAAGATGAACCATTCCATGAAGCTTGGACCAGATTCAAGGAGTTGTTGAGAACTTGTCCACATCACGACATTCCTAAGTGGGAGTTGATTTCTTCATTTTATGATGGGTTATCTGCTGAAGATGTAAGAGATGTGAATTCAACGAGTGCAGGAACCTTCATGACTAATACTGAGGATGATGATTGGGAGTTATTGGAACGGATGAGTATACATTCAAAAAGGCAAGCTCAGTCTCGGAGGAAATCAAGGAATGTGGTTGATGATTCGGATAGAAGGACTTCCAGGTTGGGTCAGTCATCAGGTAAGGCTACAGTAAAGGCTACAAGTTCTTTTACTATATGTCAGGGATGTGGTGAAGCTGGACACACTGCCAGAGATTGTCCAGAGTTTGATGAGGGGTTGGAAGAGGTGAATTATGTACAGGGTGATAGGCGACCATACAGTAACAACACCAATAATAATACTTACCATCCCGGTTTGAAAAATCACCCTAATTTGAGGTATGGTAACCCAGACAACCAGTTGAATCCAAATTTTCAAGGTCCTTCACATCAGCAATATCAGAACAGGGCAATGGGTCAGGGTAATCAATACAATCAAGGAAGTTACAACAGGGGTGGTCAAAGGAATTATCAGCATAACCAGGATCAGAGTGGATCAGGAGGAAATGCAGAGCCAACAAACAGGGAATTGTTGGAGTTCATGAAGGAGATGAAGAAATCAAACGAAGTTCGAGACAAGAGTGTTGAAGCTTTATCCAAACAAGTGGGGCAGTTGGCTGAGGAAGTTGCAATTCTGAAGAAAGCCCCAGGGAAACTTCCTAGTGATACTCAAAGAAACCCAACTCACAGCTCCTCTAATGCAGGACCATCAAGTAGCATACATCCTTCAGTTAGCCAGGTAAGCATTCTTCGCTCAGGTAAGGTTTATGATAATAAAGTTGAACCTCCAACACAATTCATTGAAGGGGTGGTGGAGGATGTCAATGAGGATGAGGATAGCGATTGTGAGATTGAATCTGTCACACCTAAATCACCAAAGAAAGTAACTTTTTCTAATAAAATTGATCGGGTGATGGGGAAAGAGTCAATTAGTGTTTAGGAAAAGGGTGTGGAGTCTAATACCATCCCATTTCCTAGGGCACTAATTGATCCGGGTAAAAAGATTGTATCGGGAAAAAGGGGACCACAACAGGATGAGATGTGGGAAGTTTTTCAACAAGTAAAAGTTAATATCCCACTACTTGAAGTAATTAAACAGGTGCCCGCATATGCAAAGTTTTTAAAAGATTTGTGTACTCAAAAAAGAAATACCAAAATACCCAAGAAAATTGAAGTGTCTAATAATGTGAGTGCCATACTAGCAGGACAGCCTGTCCCACCCAAGCTTCCAGATCCAGGAGAGCCGGTTATATCCATTCAAGTGGGTGATTTTCACATATCACGGGCTTTGTTAGATCTGGGAGCTAGTGTGAGCATTCTCCCGGGCAGTCTATATGACCAATACGATTTTGGTCTGTTACATAAAGCTCACACCACTGTGGTGTTAGCTGACAGAACACCCAGACTGCCTAGGGGAATGATCTTTGATGTTATTGTTAGGGTGGAAGACTTTTACTACCCGGTTGATTTCTTAGTTCTTGATTATGTGTCTGGAGAGTCAAATGATCAACAAACAGTTATACTAGGTCGTCCATTTTTGGCCACTTCCAACTCACTAATCAATTGTAGAACCGGGGTAGTTGATATGACTTTTGGAGATCAAAGGCAGTTAATAAATTCTTTTTCCCATACATCTAATCCTCTGGTCCATAGTGAATGCTCTTTGGTAGACACTATGGACAGGTGTGGTCTTCATGTCAATGAGGACAACATCACAGAGGCGTGTGTTTATTGTGACAGGGATCAGGTGGAACTAATCAGTGAATTGGAGAAGGTTGAGCAAGAGATGGAAGTGATGGCAGTCAAGGAAGGTAGACCTACTTGGACCCATCAAGTGGAAAGCTTACCCGAGCATATCGACACCAAGCTACAACCATCATTAACGTCGCCTCCTAAGTTAGAATTGAAAGAGCTACCTAAGCACTTGAAGTATGCGTTTGTCGGAGACAACAACACCCTTCCGGTGATTATTGCCTCCAACTTATCAGAGGAACATGAGAAGGCTTTGATGGAGGTATTAGTAAAGCATCGGGCTGCGATAGGATGGACAATCGCAAACTTAAGAGGAATCAGCCCATCTATTGTCATGCACAAAATCATCACCGAAGAAGGAGCAAAACCATCTCGAGATGCTCAGAGGCGATTGAACCCAAACATGAGGGAGGTAGTGAAGAAAGAGGTGCTGAAATGGTTGGATGCAGGTATTATCTTTCCTATCTCTGACAGTGAATGGGTCAGCCCAACACAAACAGTACCAAAGAAAGCTGGCATCCAGATTGTTCAAGGCGCGGATGGTACAGAGGTAGCCACCCGGCCGGTAACCGGGTGGCGGATTTGCATCGATTACAGGAAGTTGAATGCTGCAACTTCTAAGGACCATTTCCCATTACCTTTTATTGACCAAATTGTAGAAAAATTAGCGGGTCAGAAATATTATTGTTCTCTAGATGGATATTCAGGGTATAACCAAATTGCAATCCATCCAGATGATCAACATAAGACCACTTTCACTTGTCCATATGGTACTTTCGCATTTAGGCGAATGCCATTTGGCTTGTGCAATGCCCCCGCCACCTTTCAAAGGTGCATGATGAGTATCTTTTCAGATATGGTGGGGGATTCTATGGAGATCTTCATGGATGACTTTTCAATATTTTCAACATCTTTTGAATCATGTTTAAATCAATTACAAAAAGTGTTAAAAAGATGTGTTGACTCGAACTTGGTCCTTAGTTGGGAAAAGAGCCACTTTATGGTTCAAGAAGGTATTGTGTTAGGACACGTTATCTCAAGCAGGGGGATAGAGGTTGATAAGTCAAAAGTGCAAGTCATATCCACTTTGCCACCACCAACAACTATTAAAGGCATTAGATCATTTTTAGGACATGCAGGCTTTTACAGGCGTTTTATTAAAAATTTCAGTATGATAACAAAACCCTTGTGTAACTTGCTTCTAAAAGATGTCCCGTTTAATTTTGATGATGAGTGTTTACAAGCATTTAATATTTTAAAAGAAAAGTTGGTGGAAGCCCCAATTTTGCAATCACCGGACTGGTCACTTCCTTTTGAAATCATGTGTGACGCCAGTGATTTCGCAGCTGGGGCTGTGCTGGGTCAAAGAGTAGATAAGAAGCCGGTCGCTATTTCCTATGCAAGTAAAACGCTTTCTGATGCTCAATTCAATTACACAACTACTGAAAAAGAGTTACTTGCGGTTGTCTATGCCTTAGATAAGTTTCGGTCGTATATTTGGGGTAGTAAGATTATTGTCTATTCTGATCATTCTGCTGTCAGGTATTTGATGGATAAAAAGGATGCCAAGCCTCGATTGATTAGGTGGATACTGTTATTGCAAGAGTTTAACTTAGAGATAAGAGATAAGAAGGGAAAGGAAAATGTCGTAGCTGACCATCTGTCGAGAATCATCCATAACTTGGATGAGCATGAGCTAGAAATCAATGAAACCTTTCCTGATGAGCAATTATTGTCTGTTTCTACATCTAATGATCCATGGTATGCTGACTTTGTCAATTATTGTGTTGCAGGTGCAATTCCTGAACATTGGTCAAAGTCGAAGAAGAAACATTTTGTGTCACGTGCCAAACAATACTTTTGGGAAGATCCAGATTTATTCAAGATAGGGGCTGACCAACTGATCAGACGATGTGTTCCGGATTCAGAGATACCAGATGTATTGTCTTTGGCGCATGCATCTGCATGTGGCGGTCATTTTAGTGGCCAGAAAACAGGGCATCGAGTGTTACAATGCGGGCTATTTTGGCCTACTATTTTTAAGGATGCTTTTGAGTTTGCAAAGACATGTACAAATTGCCAAAAGATGGGTAGTATCACCAAACGAAATGAGATAGTAATCGACATCTTTGATGTCTGGGGGATTGATTTCATGGGGCCCTTCCCAAACTCATTTGGCAATTTATACATCTTATTAGCGGTTGATTATGTGTCAAAGTGGGTCGAAGCCATTTCCGCAAAAACCAATGACCATAGTGTTGTGTGCAAATTTGTTCAAACCAATATTTTCTGTCGATTTGGGGTGCCCCGTGTGATCATAAGTGATGGGGGATCACATTTCAAAAATTTTAATTTTGGTAAATTGCTTAAGAGATATGGTGTTGATCATAGGATTGCCACACCTTATCATCCACAAACAAGTGGCCAGGTGGAGGTGTCCAATCGACAAATTAAGGAGATTTTACAAAAGACAGTACGACCTGACCACAAGGATTGGTCTAACAAATTGAATGACGCCTTGTGGGCATATCGTACTGATTACAAAACACCGATTGGCACCACCCCTTACCGGTTGGTTTACGGAAAGGGTTGTCACTTGCCTTTAGAATTAGCTCATCGTGCGTTGTGGGCCATTAAAGAGGCTAACTTTGATTATGACACTGCAGGCAAACAGCGGAAGTTAAGCTTGACGGAGCTGGAAGAGCTACGGGAAGAGGCTTACGAGAATGCCACGCTTTACAAAGAAAAAATGAAACGCGTACACGATGCGAAACTAAGACTGAAGAATTTTGAAGTCGGGAGCTTAGTGTGGCTATACAATTCTCGCCTGAAGTTGTTCCCAGGTAAACTTAAAAGTAAGTGTACCGGACCATACAAAATCATACGGATAGGGAACTCGGGAGACATTGAGATCGAAGATTTCGATGACCACATACGACAAGTGGTGAATGGTCACCGCTTAAAACCATACTTGCGACCAAATGATCTGAATGGACCCGCTAAGCAAACCGAAGAACTTCTATCGGTTAGCATCCGGATTTCAAATCCGATCTGAGGTTACGTAGAAGGAAAGTCGAGCTATAGACTCTTAACGTAGCGCTTCCGGGAGGCAACCCGTGTTTGTGAGTTTTTAGTTATTTTTATTCGTTTTCGTTACATTTCCATTGTTTCATGCGTTTGATTTTTGTTTTGTTTTGCTCATTAAGCGATCGTATCTCTGTTATCATCAATCAATCAGGTACGTTCCCTTTCCCACAACCGTGAGTCGAGGACGACTCGTTTCAAACGTTGGGGGTGGAGGTGGTTTACAACGAATGCGTTCAGTGGTTAACGATAAAGTTTATGGTTAATGATAGTTGCGTATTTGTATTTTAAATTTTGGTAATTAAAATTTTTAGTTTTGGTAATTTAAAAAAAAAAAAAATAATAATAATAATAATAAAGAACACAGCCGCCGTAAGGCACATTACGGCCGTAACATACGGCCATTCAATTCAAATGGAGCAGGAAGCCCCCACCGTAAGTTACGGTGGGGTGTGGCTTTACGGCATGTTTCGAAGAAGCAAAACAGAAAGTGCCCACCGTAAGTTACGGTGGGCCGGTGGTCTTACGGCGAGCAGGAAAGGTCTTACGGCCGGCTATTCACAACAAAACAGAACAGCCCCACCGTAAGTTACGGTGGGGAGACACCCTACGGCGGCCGCAGAAAAAAAAAAGGGAAACTAAAAGGGGGTGTCTTGTACAACTATTAAACTCGTTTTCTCTTAAAATTAACACCAACACCTGATCAAAACATCATTGTCTTCACTTTTCTTCACCTTCTTCATCAAAACCTCTCAAGAACACATAATCACCCCAAACCACAACTTTCCCGATTCTTAACCAAATCAAGCGGTTCTTGAGTCTAAGTTGAGTAGTTTTTCGCAAGGAACAAGAATCCAAGGTTAGTTTCTTCGAATTTCAACTTGTTTGTGTAAATCTGTACGTGGGTCACGAACCCTAAAATTTTAAAGTTCGAATTTTTCACTTCCGGGTTGATTTTCTTGGTGCTAAAGTTCATACTAACTTCCTAAAACCACAAAGGTATGATTTTCTCACCACATTGTAAGAATGGATGAAGTGTGATATTTTCATGTTAAGTGGTTCACATGAGTTTTAGCATTTTGGTTGAACTATGCATGATGAAAGTGACTAATTGTTTGTATGAACAGATTTACAATAGGTAGATCCCATGTTTGAGACAATGGTACTCCTTAAAATGTAATCCAAACTTTGTTATCTATGAATGTTACACATGGGATTAGGTTGATGGTTGATGTTGGCTTGTGATGTTAATTGCCATATGTTACTTTAGTGGTGGTCATTAAACTTGTAAGTTCTAATTTAATGGTGCATAAAGTGCAACGTGAATCAATTGTTGTTGAGAAACTAATCTAATGACATAATTCATTATGTAACTCATTAAAAGTGCACAATTCAATGATCATCCTAAGAGTAACCACCACTAATGGCATGCAATGAAGCAAGTGTGGGCATGTGGTTATTTCACACTTGTTTCGTTAGTATATAGGTTGGTTGGACCAAGCGGTTATTTTGATGTGTTTATTGTTTGTGTGTGCAGATGGGAAGAAAAGGGAAGGAACCAGCTGGCCCATCTAAGAGGGCAAAGATGTCGATTATCCCGGCACCAATCCAGGAGGAGGCAATGCCCCAAAGACGGGAGGACGAAGTAATGGAGGATGTTCCAACTTGGAGAGGAGGTCTGTTAAGCAAAATGCCATCAAGATTCCAAGCATATCTATGGTATGAGAAAATGAAAAAAATACGTGATAGAAGGGATGCTTATTTGGTTGAAAGAGAGGTGCCAGAAGAGTTGTTTGCTCACCATGGAATACATGAGCGGTTTGAAAGGTTAGGATGGGGAGCGGTGTTAAAGTGTTATGATGAAGAAGAAGACAAACTGTTTGCACCATGCATTGACGAATGGATGAGTTCTCTTAAATTGGAAGGGGCTTCTAACAAGAGAACGATGAAATTGGTAGGGGAATGTAAGAGAATTAAGGTGACCATGTCCATGGCCACATTAAAAGAATAGCATCATTCGACTCTTTACCTTTAACAGAATATGAGTTTCCATCTGAGGATGTAATCTGGAACAAGCCCGATAAAGAGCCACTTTGGGACGACATGAGAGATACACTGTTTAAGCCTGGAATGGGGAGCACTTTCAAAAGAATTCATCTTAAGAAAGAACCGAGGCTGTTGCAATCTATTCTTATGCAAAATGTGATGCCCCGCAGGGGTGATAAAGATTCCGTACGATTCTGTGACATACCCATTCTGTACTCATTAATGACTGGAAGAACTAAGGTTTCATTTTGCTACCTTGCAATGATGAACATTTGGCTAGCACGAGAAACGAAAGGAAAACAGATTGTTCCTCACTGTCGGTTAATTCAAGCGTTGATGAAACAGTTCAAGGTAATGACTCATTCTGAATATTCGCTCCCACATGAGTATATTGTTAAAGATATGGACCCGTTTAACCTAACCTTGAGAGAATGGGATGGTTTTGGAGCATAAATGACAGGTATGCTCAGTGGAAACATGGAGTGGGTGATGTATGGAAAGTGAAAGGTTGGATGCAAGACCGGCCGAGTCAGGGGAAGATAGTGATCCGGAGGATGTTAGTGAAGAGGATATGGGTAGGAATGAGGATTTGAATGACATTGCGTTGGATGCTGATAACAGACCACCTTATGCTATGCCAGAAGAGATGTGGTTGCTGGTGCAACAATGTCGACCTGATGGTTTTGACACCTGGCCAAATTACAACCAAAATAGCTGGGATTTACAACAACATGTCAGGTTGCAGGCGGATGATGATGCAAGGGCGGTGATAGAAAATCAAAATCGATGGAACAGGATTAATCTAGTGCATCAGGAGGTTCAAGTTAATAATGTCTGGGAATCCCAACAACAGTTGGGCCATCATGAGGCTTATCATAATGGACAACCATTCATTTCCGCACCGCCGTGAGTTGATTATTCCACACTCCCGCCATATGAAGGAGGTGAACAGCTGCCAAGACCCAAGTGGCATCATTCGGAGTGGATTGACCCGATCCAATTTCAACAACAGATGATAGAAATGCAGCAACAACAACGGGGTGAGGGTAGCAGTAGTGGTGGTGGAGCATCTGCAGGTGCATTCTCATTTGGACAATGGTTTGAGGAGCTTACGGATCTTTTTGGACCGAGGCAGAATCGGTATTACGGGGGCAATCGCTGATCGTGATTGTTCCGATCGATCAGGTCCAATTGCTCTATGTTAAACCATTTAATTATGTGATATGGGTGGGTGGTGTTTGATGTCTGAACTCTTTATGTTATGTTTTAGGAAATAAGTAGCTTGTTTATGTTCATGGTTGTCTTACATTGTGAGTCGAGTCAAAGAACCTTGATAACGTAGATGGGAAAGTCTAAAGGAGAATCAAATGTTGAATTCCGTAGAAAATACCATACATTGGGGACAATGTATCCCAAGTGTGGGGATGGGGGATTCATAGGTAGACACATATTTTAGAGAAATGGAAATTTGGACAAAATTTGAAAATTTGAAAATTTTTAACGTTTTTCTCTAAAAATACTAATCATTGGTTAAGGTTCTCGGTCATGGTTAATTCCCTAAAGGTTTCAACCCGGTCGGTTAATGGAAGTTGGAAAGGGAATGCCTAGCTAGGGGTGGCAAACCTTGGGTGTAGTAAACTTGCACAGGTCATGTCGGTAGCCCGATCCCACTGTTTCCATATGTGAGAAGCCTATTATTTGATATTATTAGATATATTTGCTTGTTTGAGTGTGCAACGATGCAGTCTAATGGTAGAACTTGTGGAGCGCGTGCAAATTGAAGCTTGAAACCGGGATTCCCACTAAAATGATTGAGGCATTAGGATTAACCATAGGATAGCCCCATAGGACCCATCTATTTAATGTTTGTCCGTAGTAGCCAATTTTGAGCCTTCTCCCATTCATTTGTTTCCCTAAACTTCTTAACCCACTAGCCTTTTGTATAGCCTATTCGCTTGTTTACCCATGTGATGAAATTTGAGTTAATTAGTGGTAGTAATGTTAAGTTTAATTTGATGTAATGTTTCGAAGATGTAGTTAGGGATTGTTAAGCATAATAAATCCCGTTATGTTTTGTTAAGTTTTATTCTAAAAAAAAAAAAAAGGAAATGGAGGGAAAGAAGACTATGTCGAAATAGTGAAGTTGAAAGACGGAAGTATTAGACGAGAAAAAAGTGTGCTTTGAAGTAAAGAGTAGTTAAAGGGTTTGAAGTCGTTGAATAAAGTAGTTAACTCAAGTTTTTCATCACTTTAGTCACTTATACCCTAAATGATCCCTACCCGAACCTAAGCCTAACATTACAACCTTTGAAAAGCCCTCATGATTGGTGTGCAATCTCGTGTTAGTGAGTGGAGATTTGATTGTTTTACAAGCCTATGCTCACTAGTTTTCATCATTGCTTGAGTGCTTCATAAATACCGGCACATCTTTGGTCGGGCCAGAAATTACACCGAGTGGAGAGTTTTATTGTGAGGGGTATGATGTGTGCAAGAGAACCACCTAGAGTTTGAGAATCTTAGTTAGGCAGTCCAGCGGGTTAGAGGTTTGTGGTTGTTAACGGTTATAGTTTCTAACTTGGGAATTAGGTATGCCCTTGAACCTTAATCGAGTTTGGTATGTGTGTGTCTATGTTCTCACCTAATTTTTGTTTGACTTGAATTCTTGATTCTTAAAAGCAACCTCGCTTGAGGGCAAGCGAGAAACAAGTGTGGGGATGTGATGCTAGGGGTTTGGAATGAGGTTTATCATGATTAAGTGGTTAAATTTAATGCATTTGGTATGGTCAAGTATAAGAGATTGTGTTGAACAAGTTAACTACGAGGATTTGATGTTTTGTAGGTTAAACACGATCATTTGAGGAGTTTTGAAGAATGCACATGGATGATAATCAAAGATCATGATAGATGAGATGATAGAGAATTCAATTACGAGAACGTGGCCGCAAACGGGAACGAAAACGGAGTCCAAACGAAAAAGATATGAAGAAAACAAGAATTGGAAAAAATCAGCCACAGTGACTTACGGTGGAAAAACAACTTACGGTGGCCACGCGTGCTGAACTCGTTTAAAAGCCGAAAAATTAGGCTTTTGAGATATCTTTCATTCTACACTTCCAGAGTCGCCCCCATTCGTCCCCAAGGCTTCCAAGAGGTTCCCGAGAGGCGATTTCAAGGCGTTTCAAGTGTTTTAATCATTCGGTTTGATTCCTTAACGTTAGATATGATGTTTAATTTTGATTTTGATTTGGTGTTCTTCATTACCATGTCTAGCTAATCTCCTAGTAATCTTCTTTGGGTAGTAAGGTTTACTACTATGATTTGTTCTTGATGATTTGTGGTTGAGTTAATGTTTGAACACGGTAGTTTAAGCCGAGTACATTATTTGTTGGTTGAAAACTCTAAAACATGTGTGTTGCTTTCAATTCACTTGTTCCACTTTGATTGTTTTAGATTTCTTTTCATCTGGAAACATTAATGTTGGATGGGATTGAGTATCACAAACATAGGATATGATTCGAGTAGTTCTTTAACAACAGTCTTATTCAATCTATTGTTTTTACCCAAATTGACCCGTTAAGCTTATATGAATTTTATGAACACTCAAAGCAAATCTAAGTAGTAAACCTGAATCCGAAGAAGATTACCTTTTTACAGCATTGTTTACAACTCAGTTAATCATAAAGTTCGTCACTTTTCTCGATTAGTCATTTTTGTTAAATTTTTGCAATCAAGCTACAAACTTTTAGATTTAAACTACAAAACTTTCCACATATTCCCTGTGGACCGACCCGACTTACCCTAGCTATCTTAGGTGAGTTTGGAACCTTATAAATTGTTTTTGATTAGGCTTGACAAACCGACATCAGTCTTTAAAATTAAATATAAGTCAACTGGAGAAATAGAAAGGTATAAGGCTAGGTTGGTTGCTAAGGGATATAGTCAAACTGAAGGAATAGATTTTGATGAAACATTTTCACCTGTGGTGAAAATGGTTACTGTTCGGTGTGTTATCTCCTTAGCTGTTCAGAATGATTGGCCTTTGTTTCAACTAGATATCAATAATACTTTTTTGTATGGTGATTTGTCTAAAGAAGTTTATATGTCCTTACCCGAAGGTTTCTACTCTAAAGAGAAACCAAAGTGTGTAAGCTAAATAAGTCTTTGTATGGACTTAAACAGGCTCCACGTGTGTGGAATGAAAAGTTGGTTGGTGTTTTAATTGAATTAGGCTTTGATCAAAGCAAGTATGATCATTCCCTATTTATTAAATCTACACAAAGTATGTTTGTTGCTTTATTAGTTTATGTTGATGATATTGTTGTCACTGGGAATGATATGAAAAAGATTGACTGTATAAAGAAGTTTTTGAATACAAAGTTTTTAATCAAAGATCTTGGACTTCTAAAGTATTTTCTGGGAATTGAGGTTATTAGAAATCAAAGTGGTCTTTATTTGTCTCAACGGAAATATTGCTTGGATTTATTGATTGAGTTTGGTCTTAGTGGGTGTAAACCAGTAGGTACCCCTATTGAACAAAATTTTTTAGTTACTAATTTTTGCAAAAAAGATGAAACTCCTCTGAAAAATGTTAGTGGTTTTCAGAAGTTAATTGGTAAACTGATTTACCTGTCCCACACTCGTCCGGACATCTCATATGCTGTTTAGTTTTTAAGTCAATTAATGCATTCTCCCACTAATTCTCATCTTCAGTTAGCCCTAAGGCTGTTGCGATTTTTGAAGAGTGCTCCTGGAAAAGGGGTTTACTTTTCAAAGTCTTCTTGTTTTAGTTTGAGTGCATTTGCTGATTCTGACTGGGCAAAATGTCTTAGTTCTAGGAAGTCTGTATTGGGTTTTGTATTTTTCTTGGGAACTGTTTGGTGTTCTGGAAAAGTAAGAAACAATCTACTGTTTCTAGGTCGTCAGCAGAAGCTGAATACCGAGCAATGTGTGCTGCTTCTTGTGAGCTTATGTGGTTGGTTAACTTGCTTAGAGAATTGCAAGTGGTAGTTGACCTTCCTGTTGTTTTGCATTGTGATAGTAATGCAGCGCTGTCTATTGCTGCTAATCCTGTCTTTCCCGACAGGACTAAACATTTTGAAGTAGACTTGTTTTTTTTGAGAGAAAAAATCTCTCAGGGTATTATACAAACAACACTTACAACCTCAGTTAATCAGCTTGCTGATGTGTTTACGAAAGGTTTGCCTGTGCAGCAGCATAATTCGTTGTGTTCTTTGTTGCACATGCGTGATGTTTTTTCACCATCAAATTGAGGGGGGGTGTTGAAATAATAGAGTAGTATTTAGTATTTTTTTATTTTGTGTTCAATTTGATTGTTTGTTATTATTTGATTATAGATGCTGCGTTGCTGGGCTGCTGCTGTTGATTGTGTATTGTGTTGCTGGGCTTGGGCTTGCTGGGGCTTGGGCTTGCTGGGGCTTGGGCTTGCTGTTCACTTGCTGGTCACTGGTTTCAAGTGATAAAGGGAAGATCAGGTTCTAGAGTCTTCACAACACAACATACTCTTTCTCTCTCAACCGACTCTTCATTTTTCATCGGTTCCACAAGAGTTCTCGTGTTCGTGACTGATTCAAGTGGTATTGAATCTTTATGAGTTTGTACGCATCTTCTCATTGTATTCATGATCAGATGTTTGTTCTTCGGTTCTAGAATCTTTTGTATTTGTTGCAGTCTTGATTCGTGGCTGTACTCGTGTATGTTCTTATTTGGGTTGTAACTCTTTGAATCCAGTCATTTTGACAATAATGGGTTTGAATGAGACGACACAATTTTTCTTATGGTTTTTGATGACCGCTAAGATTTAACATAAACGCGTCTCTTCTCGTGGTTTGAGATCGCGCCTTACTTCTTGATGGCTTCATGATCAAATGTAAAAGTGGTAATTTCTTTTTCTAATAATGCAATCATCCTCAAAACCTATAATAAAGGCATAAACACAACATTTTAAATACCAATCATAAATCTCTTGACTTTAATACAAGCAGATTATGTATAGTTCAACCTGGAAAATTTTAAAACCATCTAAAATGTATCAGAATCAATAGTATTGATTTATCCTCTTCTGACTTTTTATGATCATACAAGCGTTGCATTTAACAAGCCTCCTGTCCCACACATCTATCCATAATTAAGTGTACCTCAAACACGTCTCTAATTACTCTTCTCTGACAGAAAATTAATTTGCTTATGAAATGGAAACGAAACACAAATCCGTACCAGGAACAATATGCGATTGTGATCTTCTGTTTAATCGGTTCAAGTGGATACTAACTCGTGAATCGTTGTTTCAAAACTCAAAGTCAGTTATCATATAGTTTCTTGCTTAATTAACAGTGTACATTCCTTTATTCTAAAAAAATCTCTTTTTTCAAAATTCAAATATATGACATGAGTACTAAACTGGAAAAAGAAAAAAAAACACTTCAAAATTTAAATTACATAAATACACAACTGGCCCTAAGCCTTATTGCCTTAAGGCTCAAACTTTGGGCTTCATGGGCCTAGGCCTGTTTCAGGCTAAGCCCATTATTCATTTCCTTTTCAATTTTCATATAGCCCAATTCCATCAGCAAAGGAAAATTGTTCAAAAAGAAAAGAAAAAGAAAACTTGAAGAGGAAGAAACTGAAGTCACCATGGCTACACTTTCGATCGGAGATTACAAACGACAGATTTCTACGGTTCTAATTTTCTCCGGTAATCATCTCAACTATCATCAACCAATTTGTATAATGTTTGTGTTAATTTTATAATATAACTTTTGTTTAATCGACGGCAGCAATGGATTCAGAAGCTCTTCCGATCGTCCAACACTTCAAGCTTTTGCCGGACGATGGCTCGTTGTGAGTTTTCATTCCGATTCAACTATTTGTATCTGCTTATTGTGATGTTTACTGTTTACTCGTTAGTTTGGACTTCAGTTTTCTCGTTTGTTTGGAAGCTGTTATGTTCATATCTCGTTTTGAGTTTCATGCTGTGTTGATTCTGAAACTGGATGCTTTTGAGCTTTTGATAGTTTTGAAGTTAGTTTGATTATTAGTAGATGTAAAATGGTTAGGGATCATTTGCTTAATTGCAAATGATATGACACTACTCAAAATGTAGCTTTCTAATAGTTGCTCTTGTTTGCTTTTTATTTAGATGTAAGAAAACTGATTTTCGGTTGCTAGATTGAATGTGAAAACAGAACACACCGGTGGGTGTAGGCTTCGGGTGAATTAGTTTGGAGCAGTTGGGCTCGGCCGGCCCAAGTTCTAATTAGACCCTTAACTAAAGGGATTAACACTAATTGTATTCTATATATACATCAATATTTATCACTCAATAAAAAAGAAAACCCTAGTTGCCACAAGACGACGTAGGTTGCACTCGCGACCAAACCTTTATAAATCTCCCGGGTCTCTGTTATTGTTTATTGTTCTCTATTGTGTGTTCGTACCAGTTTGATCCTAACACACAAGCACTCGATCTATTATTTTCCCTGATATGAGCAATCTATCCCTTCTAAAGTAGTTGTGTTTGCAAAAGATAATGTTACTTTAATGGTGTATTTTAAACTCGCATTTACGGACCTAACTAGAAATAACAAAACTTAAATAAGGCAATGAATATGGATTCCAATCTGGTGTATGATTGGTGCTCACATACGTTTTCTTTTGGGAGGGAGAAGATACATAATGCATATAAAAGAGAAATAGCATATGAGTTTTCCCCTTAGTAATACTTAAGCTGCTTTCTCATGCTATTGTTTTTCCATTTCAATGGTGCAGCTGCATTGTTCTAGTTTGCCTTTGGGGTTTATTTCAGTTTAAAGCATTTCAGGTTTCCATTAGGTGTCCCTTGGATCAGATATCATGGTTATTACAAGGATCTGAATATAAATGTCATTTATCCAGGGAAGGACCGTGACTTAGGTAGGCATTTCATTTCTTGTTTCATATTGTTAAATGTGTGTGTGAGATGCCACATATGATTTCATTCTGTCCAGTATTACAATTTGCAGTAATGTGTTTATGCTACCTGGAGCTGATTTAATATTTGATTGGCTATTAAATTTGGAATTTAGTAGTCAACATTTGACCATATAAAGTCAGAGATAACAATTTCTCACTTATAAATAACTGTTTTGGGTGTTGGATTGGAACAATTTTACCAAATTCCCCTAATTTATATTCATAACTATTACCATGTTTTGCATAATATTGTCATGTCTTGCATAATACCAACATATACGATCCTTGAATTATCATATGCACTTTGTACCTTATATGTGTGCAAGTGGTTCATTGGATATTAATGCATTAGTTTTCATTACTGATTCCTCAAGCTTTTTATTTTTCAGGGATCAATAGTGTAGGTACTGTTCCTGCATCTCTTGTGACTTATGCTTCTATTCAAGCATTGAAGCCTGATCTTTTGATAAATGCTGGCACTGCTGGTGGCTTTAAGGTATAATTTTTGTGCACGTCCTTTATTTTACCTTTCTTTCAGAAATAGAGCAACTTAAGCTTGTATTCTGTATCTTGGATTGTTTATTACATCTGTAACTGTTATGAGTAACTGTATTTGTATTAATGTTGTGAATGCCAGGTGAAAGGAGCTTCCATATTTGATGTGTTTTTAGTATCTGAACTTGCATTTCATGATAGGCGGATTCCAATCCCAGTAAGCAGTCTTAAATCAATTTTAGATCTTGTGTGTTAAACAGTCAATTAATGTCATAATTAGCAAAATTATTCTAATAATTTTTTTTTCGATGTTGTTCGCCTCTTGATTTGCAGGGTCCTGATAAGTATGGAGTTGGTCGAAGACAGAGTTTCTCCACACCGAATCTTGTGAAGGAACTCAATCTAAAGGTGATCCTCTACCAATCAGATTTTGAATCTATGTTTGTAACTTGACTAAAAATGTTTTTTTTCTTGACAAATGTTTATATATTTCAGAAAACCAAAATTTTTATATAAACTTTTGCAAACCATATTTATAAAATCTAATTTGATATTGATGTCTTAATGGTTTACAAAGAACACAGTTAATTTTCGTCTCTCGTATCCTCATTTAAGAATTGGGATGCGTTTTTTCTTTTTCTTTTTTTTTATAACACTAACTTACACACGCTCTAATCTAACTAAATCTACACCTTTGTCTGCCATGAGATTTGAACCCTCAATGTCTTGGGGAGGTACACCTTTTCCAAATATACTTCGGAAGTGCTAGGTCACAAGAATTGGGTTATGTGAGTGAACCTTTTTGTTCTCTTATTTTCCTATAAAAAGTTGAAATCTACCATTTTCTAGAATTCAAAGCAAAGCTTAATCTAAATCAAATTTCAAAAACTTAAGTTTTAGGACTCTGAAAGATAGAAAACAAGATAATGCAATAAATTATGTGATGTTTGGAAATAAAATCATGCTATAACTTATCTCTTATTGGTTATTTCTATATGACACCTGTTCAGTATGTTAATTTACATCCCCACAGGTTTGTAAATTGTCCACTGGAGATTCTTTAGATATGTCCCCACAGGATGAAACATGCATCTTGGCCAATGATGCAACAATTGTTGATATGGAGGTACATCATTTCATTAGGACAAATTATAGTTCATCTTTTCTTGAAGTTTAATCTTCAGATGGAAATATATGTTTATGTATAGAGCCCACCTACATTTTTAACTATCTTGAAATATGAACACGACAAATCAAAACAAGTTTAGAAAAAAGCTTCATTTTTTGTTCCGCTTAGAAATGGGACAGTTGGGTTGACCCAGAAACGCTTGTTCTTCCGTTTTTGTATAAATAATTATCATATTAGTTATGATCCTGGGACTATATTGTTACATTAAGAATGTAAATCTATTAAAAATTTGACAACCCAAATCGATTTATTAGTAAATGAGTCATAATTCCCACTTCTGTTGTAAAAATACTTGATTACCAGATAATTTTATATATACTAGATTTTGGGTTTCAGGGAGCTGCTGTGGCCTATGTATCTAATCTTATGAGAGTCCCCTCGATATTTATAAAGGCCTTATCAAATTTTGTTGATGGGGAAAACCCGATTCATGAAGAATTTGCAGAAAACCTGCAAGCAACCGTCGTCGTACTACAAAAGGTAGTTGCCCAGGTGGTTGAATTTATCAATGGTAAGTGCCTCTATGAACTATGATCATCAATTTGACATCCTTATTAGAAGTTTAATCATCAACCAATTCGATCTGAAGTTTAAGCATGAACTGTAATATGTGATATTCAAATATTTTGGTTTAAATCTATTCATTTGAACAAAACTTTGCTGTGTATAAAGAATGCCAATTTGATTTGAACCAATTTGATTTGAAGTTTAAGCATGATCCGTAATATGTAATATGTAAATATTTTGAACCACGAAAGGTAGTTGCCCACTCGGGGCACAGACGCCCGTCGGAGGTTTAAATATTACATATTATTGTCTACCTAAACTGATTATACGTGAAAATAAAAGACAAATCTAGTGCTACAAAGCTATTGGATATGCCGGTTATGTGAGGATATTATGCCAACTTGGGCTTGATTATACACGAAAATCAAGTACATTATTCTTACAACAACTTAGTTTATCTGATAGCAATTCTTAGAAAAGCGCAAAACAAGAAACATAGTTCACACACAAATATCCTGAATGTCTTGAGACATTTTAACTTGTATTCAGTTGATAGACAAACGTGTGCTCACTCGTCAAGTAGAGCGAGGCTTGACCGCGACAACGGGGAAATCAAGAAGCACGATTTTGTCGATCGCGGCTGAGAACGTTGCCGAGTATTCGACATGGTTGGGGTGGGCTTGGAAAGCATTGAAGTCATCTTTGGATCCAAATGTCATCATTAAAGCATGAGTGAACCCTTGTCTTAGCATCTCCATGCTTTCAATATCCTTTCCCCTGTTGCATGGATGTGATGTAGTATTACCTAACTACTATTTAATATAATAATGACTTGTAGCCTATGTGGTAAAATTAAAACATGTAAAATAAATCACGAAAATGATATTTTCTAAGCCAATCGTACGTTAATGAGTATGAGCATACCAAATTATAACTGTATAAACATTGAGTTACACGAAATAATTTCATGTGTTTATTTATATGTCTCGTTTTTAGTATTTTACAACACTAACATATGCATGTAACTAAAAGCAGATATTTTTTAATAAAAAATAAGAGAGTTTTTTCTTTCTTTCTTTATTTTTTGTTTTCTAGTGCAAACAAAATTAGAGCAAAATGGTTTCAAAATAGCTTGTACCCGTTCAAAAAAATTAAGTTAGCCTGTACCTTATTCGACAAAGTAGTGCTTCCTCATATGATAATAATAATAATATATGATAATGACTCATTTTGTGATATACTCTCCTGCTAAACCAGTCATATTTTTTCATTAAGGTAACGTTAAGAACGTAAAACCAATGTTGTTAGGACCGGATCGGACCGGCCGGTCCGACCGGTCGGACCGCGATTCGGGGCCTGGTCCGGTCCGGTCCGGGGTGGATCGTTTTTGTGCAGTTGAACCGGCCGGTTCGAACCGAGTCGCCGGTTGGACCGGCGAACCGGGCCGGTTCCGACCGGTTTTCGCATTTTTTTTTTTTTTGATTTTAGTGGGTAAAAACGGGGTGTTAAACCATAAATTAGTACTTCGGATATACAAATATAGTTAAGTTTTATATATAACTATAAAATATATGTATAAATCATATATAAATTACTTATATTTAATTACATATATAAATATAATTAAAATATAGTTAAATCCGACCGGTCCGAACGGTCCGACCACCAAACCAGTAAGGCGTCCGGTTCGATGTCCGATCCGGTTCTGAGAACATTGCGTAAAACCATATGTTTAGCACTTATCTTTCTACTCTAATAAAAGGGTAACTAGGTTGGACATGTGTCATCACCACATTTTACATCACCAAAGGTTGGACATGTGTCATCACCATATTTCACCTCATCAAAATTTTTCCGCTTCTCTCTCCTATTAAATTCTCATTAATTAATTACTAATAATAAATTAAAGAAAGTATATTTTTATTAATTATTTTCTAAGTAAATAAATTTTTATAAAATAAAACTTACTTCTAAAACATCAAACTTTTTAAAAAATTCAAATTATTTTAAAATTGATGTATGTAAGTAAATTTTTTATATACAAAAAATAAATAAAATTGGGAGTTATAGTAATTTTTAAAATTTTACATTTTTTAAAATGTTTGCCTTAAAACAAATTTATTTTATTTTTCTTTTGATAAAAAATTAAAAAATTAAAAAAACTAAAAAGTTGATATTATTGTTTTATTATTTATAGTTCGTACTTGTATATGATTTCAATTATGTTTTATCTTAAAATATAGTTTTATAACTAATAAAACATTTTCTTAATTGATATTTTATTTTTTTAACCCGTGTAATACACGGTTTTACTAAAACTAGTTACATTATATTTATTTAACTTTTAAAATCATCATATCTATATTTCATAAAATCTAAACCCACAAACCTTTTAACTAGAAGATAGATCATTTTAACACCAGTATATCCCATAAGAAGAAGCTACAAAAGATTGTACTCTACATTGGATTCGGGTGTTATGATATAATGACAAATTATCTTAGTGATTTTGAAATCATAAATCTTCTCACTCGGAACAACAATAATAAAAATTTGTACGTAATGCTTAAACAGTTGTACATTAATAATATAAAAGCTTATACTTCACGCATCAGCAGTTGTACATTGAACTTACCAAACAAAGGACTTGACAGTATCAACTTCAGAAACAAGCTTTTCCAACCCCTTGATAATGTCCTCCACCACCACCTCCTCTTTGAACTTCACCACCACCAAGTGTGCAAACTCCGCCATCTGCCACCGCAATCCTCCACCGTCAACCACCACCACCACCACCACTATGCACGTGTATATATATATACACAATAACACACACAGGCATAGGCATAGGTGTAGGCATACATATATAGCATGTGAGTTGTGACACACAAGTTTGTAAGTTGAATTATTCTTATGTGTGTGTACAACTTTTAATGCACGAAAAGAAAATGTACAAGTGGGTCCAAGGCCCTCAAGTCAGCACTTCCGTTGCTGAGTCCCCACAGTCGAACCGACCGACACCACTGTCGGAATTATGACAAAAATTTTAAGGTGGGAAATCTTTTGCTGGATATATGTTTTGTTTTATAACATTATAGCGTGTGACTAAATGACTAAACGTACTACATTGAATGTACCTTTCATGTGAATGGGAAATTAAAATTTTATATTTTAATTGTGGCGGGCGTATTATATTATAGCTACACCCTTTGTTATAGAGTTAGCCGCATTAACCGCATTCTACTAAATTAATCATATTTATCCTTAAAAAAAAAAAAAAAAAAAAAAACTAAATTAATCATATTATCTTCTTTACTCACTTTGTTCAAGTTAAAAAGGTGTCCTAATAAATTATATTATAGCTACACCCTTTGTTATAGAGTTAGCCGCATTAACCGCATTCTACTAAATTAATCATATTAACCGAAGGTCTCAGGTTCGATTCGTGGAAACGGCCTCCCCACAAAATGTGGGGGAAAGACCGCGTACATCTTCCCTTAAATAGGACGGACCCTCCCTGGACCCTGCGAAAACGCGGGAGCTCTTTGCAGCACCAGGTACGCCCTTAAAAAAAAAAACTAAATTAATCATATTATCTTCTTTACTCACTTTGTTCAACTTAAAAAGGTGTCCTAGAGCGTTTGGTTAAAAGGAATGAAATAGAATTGAGAAACTAGTATAATTTTCAAGTAAAATTATGTTTGAGTGGGTAATAAAATAAAATACAAGGGAATGTTCCACCTCAAATTCCTTTGGATGTGGGATTCAAAATCCTTCCACCTAGAGAGGGAATTTGAAATCCCACAACCAAGAGAATTTGAAGTGAAACATTCCCTTGGATTTTACATTTTATTACTCAAACATAATTTTACTTGAAAATTATACTAGTTTCTCAATTACATTCCATTTTATTCCTTCCAACCAAACACTCCCTAAGAGTATTTTCTCTCTACTTTAGGTATATTTAGCTAAGGGTGTCGATATTGAGACACCCAAATTATAATTAACACTTGAAATTTCTATACGAGTTGTATGGTCCCATACATGTCGTATAGGGGGTCGTATAGTCCTATACGGGGCATATAACCCATCTGACAGCCCCCCTGATTTTTTTTCGTAGTTAGTGTCGAAATTTGCTATACGCTTCGTATAGCCTATATGTGACGTATAGGGGGTCGTATAGAACTATATGAGACGTATATATCGTTGACAGCCCCCTGAATTTTCCTCTTTTTTAGTTTATTCGATCTTATATGCCGCATATGAACCTAAACGCGGCGTATATAAGGATGTCGATTTGTCCGGATGAATGTCTCTATATTAAGTTACTTAGCTAACCACTTATTGTATCGTACATCATGCATTATTAGTTTACCATCATGACTTGATCGGATAGACTAACTAATACATGACTAAAAAATTGATGTTTTATATTATTCTTAGGATGATTAATGTTTTAAGGTCTTGTAACATTATTCATTATTAGTTCACCAACATGACTTGATCGGTCTTTACTTTTTCCTTGACAAACTAATACATTACAAAAAAAATTGATGTTTTATATTATTCTTAGGGTGATTAATGTTTTAAGGTCTTATAAAAGTATTGGTTGTTTTTTTAACAGCCAACAGATAATTTTTAAGCCCGGTCACCCGGGTAAATACAGGATCATTAAGAGGCCCGAACCATTAACAAGCCCGAACCATTAAATTGTTAAATCATTAAGAGATCTGAACCATTAAGAGCTAGTATATCGTTTAACTATTCAAAGGCAAATGTCTGATCAATTCAGATAAAAGGTCTTAACCATTCAACATTAGATCTTGTAACCATTCAATATTAGTATACTGTTTAACCATTCAGAGGCAAATGTCTGAACCATTCAGACATTTGCTCATGAAACAAACCGTCTGAACAATTAAGGTGATGTTTGTTTTTTCTGCAGGAAAACGTCTGCAGTCTGCGAATCACATCTGTAGACATCTGCAGCAGAAGAGGTGGACTAAAAGTCTGCAGTCTGCAAGAAAAAAAACTGTTTGTTTTTTAACATCTGCAGACTGTTAAAATATTCTGTAATTAAAGTAAACCTATTTTTTAAACTTTAGCACTATAATTCAAACAAATAATATTAACACTACCCATTTAGCATTATAATTCAAACAAATAATACTACCTATTTAACAAATAAGCATTTTAGTTACACAACCAAATTCAAACACAACCAGAATCAAACAATTAAAATTCCTTTAGCTCGATAATATTAACATCAAATTCAACCTTCAACAACAAAAAAACCTTTCAACAAAATGATATCAGGCATACAACCTTTCAAAACCATTGAAATCAAACACAACCTAACTTACGTATAAGCTAATGCATACATTCAATCAAACACCTTCAGCTCCAGATCTGAAAACCAAACTGAAATGATTCTAATACAAGGTAAGCAAACAGCATTTCGGTTTCAAATTTTTGAAAAAACTGAAACTCATCAATTCATTTACAGAACACAAGCATAAACCATAGCACTTACTTGAGGCGGCTGGAGGAGGGGAAGCGGCCTGGAGGGAGGTCGCGGCCCGGAGGAGAGGCGGCTGGAGGGAGGTCGCGGCCTGGAGGAGGCGGCTGGAGGAGAGGCAGCCTGGTGGAGGTCGCGGTGGAGGGGATGAGAGAAGGATGAGGATGGTGGCTGGTTGTGTTTTGTGATTAGGGTTTTTTGTTAAGTGGAGGAGATGTTTGATGAAATGTCTTCACTCGTGAAGACACTAGTCCATGTCTGCCTCATGAAGACCTCAGGAAGACATTTTTTAATAAAATATTTTCCGGAAGTCAAACAGTCTGCGGTATTAAAATCTCTTCCCACAGCTGCATGCACGCAGATGAAGAGGTGGGGAAGAACTTTAAAAAAAACACTACCTAAGTGTTGAACTATTAATAAATTGATTAAGAGGCAGCCAAACAGCCCCTCAAGGTGTTATTAGACTTTCAGTTAAGTTCTTGTAAAAGATAGAAAAAAACTTACATGCACCCAATTTAAGTTCACAATCTCAAGTTTTCAAATTTACATAGGTTTTCTGTCATCAAATCAACCCATTACACTAAAGAAATTTTGTTGATGCGTCGTTGTTTAAAACGGATTTGATGATTGTTTTTTTTGCAAATAAAAAACAACTGAAATACATAAAACTACTAAAAAAGAAATATTTTCTTTTACCTTTTTTTAATCAACGTTTAAAACAACATCTAATACCCAAGTGAGTTTTCCTGATATGTAATGTTAACCATTCATATTGATTTTTATTCTTAAAATCTTAAGACCCGACTGACCTAGAAACACCATAAAAAAACCTAAAAATCTTAATAATTCTAAGCTTAAATCATCGCTCAATGTCACTGAAAAAAACCAATTGCATATATCTCTCAGCTAGGGTTAATTTTACTAAGTTTTATTATATTATTCAATGCATAATCTCTATCCATTTCTTTTTATTAAAAAAAACATGCCAATGACTCCTACATTAACTGGTTTAAGAGAGGCACCCTATTACTTTTCAAAGTGGATGTCATGAGTTGGAGTCTCACTAGGTGCAATATGCTCCAAGTGGGCCAAGAGTTTTACCACAGTGAGACTTTGTGTGGTGGGTTTCCCTTGGTGTGGTGGGTTTCCCTTGGAATGGTAGGCGAGCCGGGGCACCAGCGCTGTCTGTGTTTACGGTATGGGTAACCTTTCGCCAATAAGTTTACCCGGGTGATCGGACTTAAAAATTATTCGTTTGCCGTTTAAAATAAAAAAAACAAAAAAAACAATAATTACGACCATAACATTCAGTGCATGAGGCAGCTAACATGGGAAAGTGATCTTTCGATCTTTTCTGCTTTTCTTTTACGTATTGCAGGCCCCAATATTTACCATTATTGCAACTTTGAAAAGCAAAAGATTTTTTAGTAATTATATAAATGTTATATATATATATACATATATATATATATATATATATATATATATATATATATATATATATATATATATATATATATATATATATATATATATATATATATATATATATATATATATATATATATATATATATATATATATAGGGAAGGGATCAAATGTTAACCCTTGTTTATTGCGATAACCCATTAACCCAACTAGTGGTCCACAGCAAGCCACATTACCATTATAACTTAGAGTTACAGCGGTAAAACTAGTGGTATAAAACGAACGTTAAATTTTTAAAAAAAAATATAGCAAGACTATACTCAAATTAAAGATATTAAAACGATCTATTTAATGGTGTAATTTGTTTAAAAAAATAACATCATACAAAAAAGTTAAAAATGTTATAAAAAAACGGTGAAGTTTTTTAAAAATGGAGGGAAAATCATTACATCAGTGGTGTAACGCGATGTAAATGTTAGTTACAGTGGTGTAAGTGTTCGCTACATTAGGGTTAACGGATTATAGCAATAAACAAGTGCTAACAAAGGAACCTTACCCTATATATATACATATATACATATATATATACATATATATATATACATATATACATATATATACACATATATATATACATATATATATATACATATAAACATATAGGGTTAGGATAATTACAGAAGCACATTTTATTTTCAGAACTTCAGAACCATTGATTTACATAAATGTATATTAAGTCTGGTAATACTTGACTTGTTTTACATATATGTATATCAGATATGAATAATAAACTATAAAAAACAACTAAATATTGATGCTAGGGGTTTGGAATGAGGTTTATCATGATTAAGTGGTTAAATTTAATGCATTTAGTATGGTCAAGTGTAAGAGATTGTGTTGAACAAATTAACTACGAGGATTTGATGTTTTGTAGGTTAAACGCAATCATTTGAGGAGTTTTGAAGAATGCACATGGATGATAATCAAAGATCATGATAGATGAGATGATAGAGAATTCAATTACGAGAACGTGGCCGCAAACGGGAACGAAAACGGAGTCCAAACGAAGAAGATATGAAGAAAACAAGAATTGGAAAAATCAGTCCACAGTAACTTACGGTGGAAAAACGACTTACGGTGGCCACGCGTGCTGAACTCGTTTAAAAGCCGAAAAAATTAGGTTTTGAAGATATCTTCCATTCTACACCTCCATAGTCGCCCCCTTTCGTCCCTAAGGCTCCAAGAGGCTCCCGAGAGGCGATTTCAAGGCTTTTCAAGTGTTTTTAATCATTCGGTTTGATTCTTTAACGTTAGATAAGATGTTTAATTTTGATTTTGATTTGGTGTTCTTCATTACCATGTCTAGCTAATCTCCTAGTAATCTTCTTTGGGTAGTAAGGTTTACTACTATGATTTGTTCTTGATGATTTGTGGTTGAGTTAATGTTTGAACACGGTAGTTTAAGCCGAGTACATTATTTGTTGGTTGAAAACTCCAAAATATGTGTGTTGCTTTCAATTCACTTGTTCCACTTTGATTGTTTTAGATTTCTTTTCATCTGGAAACGTTGATGTTGGATGGGATTGAGTATCACAAACATAGGATATGATTCGAGTAGTTCTTTAACAACAATCTTATTCAATCTATTGTTTTTACCCAAATTGACCCGTTAAGCTTATATGACTTTTATGAATACTCAAAGCAAATCTAAGTAGTAAACCTGAATCCGGAGAAGATTACCTTTTTACGTTATTGTGTACAACTCAATTAATCATAAAGTTCGTCACTTTTCTCGATTAGTCATTTTTATTAAGTTTTTGTAATCAAGCTACAAACTTTTAGATTTAAACTACAAAACTTTCCACATATTCCTTGTGGACCGACCCGACTTATCCTAGCTATCTTAGGTGAGTTTGGAACCTTATAAATTGTTTTTGATTAGGCTTGACAAACCGACATCAAAATGGCGCCGTTGCCGGGGAATTAGTGCGCAAAGTGTCAAGTTTAAGTTTTTACTTGTTTAGCTTGTTTTATTTACTTTCTCTTCTTTATTACGCTAGGTGTGCTTGTGTGTGCAGGTGACAGCTCCGTGCATGCATACCCGGTACGCAAGGAACAAGTCCCCGTTAATTTTTGATCCTGAAGTTGAAAAGACCGCTCGAAGAAATCGAGCACAGTCCCGTGCAAAAACTCAATCATCAAGAGCAGTCAAAGAGTGCAAGATGGAACACAACCCACCACCACCACCACTTAACCAAAATCCACCTAATGACCAACCGCCAAATCCACCAATTGATCAACCTCCACCAAACCAACCAAATGACCCATTACCCTACCCAAATTTGTAGCCACAAGCACAAAACCCAATTGCCCACAACCTACCACCTCAAAGACAAAATCCTTATCCTCAACCAAGGCAAAACCCCTATCAACATGGACTCCCAAGGCAGAATATGAGACATCAAAGGGGGGTTAATAGGATCGAGGCCGAAGAGGATAGATTTGACAGATTGAGCATCCATACTTGGGATGATGACATAGATGGACGAAGTGATGGGAATGAAGATGAGTATATTGAGGAGGATGTGCAATACTATGAACCTAATAACAACCAAGGCCGATACAGACAGAATGAACAACCAAGGCAATATAGGCAAAATCAGGGCCAAATTCAAGGTGGAAGACAAGGATTTCCTCGGGCAAATCGAAACCCCGGGCTTCAACCCCGCCAAGCCATTGTACAAGGGGTTGATAGCCATTTTCGCCCTACCATTGCTGGAGCTTCATCACCCATAGTCAGGCCACAATTTAGAGGGAAATCATTTGAGATTAGGTCCAATAGCCTGGCCATTCTTCCTGAGTTTCATGGACTATCCAAGGAAGAACCCTATTTGCATCTGAACGAGTTTAGTGCCATTTGTGAGACTATTGGGGCACAAGGTTTTACACCCGAAGAAGTGATGTTAGTGCTATTTCAGTTCACATTGAAGGGAAATGCGAAGAAGTGGTTTCATTCCCTACCTGCTGCCAGCATTTACACATGGGAGCAAATACAGCAGGCATTCCTAGAGGAATACTATACACCACAGAAGACAAGTGAAGCCAGAACTGCCATTCGTACATTCAGTCAGAAACAAGATGAGCCATTCCATGAAGCTTGGACCAGATTCAAGGAGTTGTTGAGAACTTGTCCACATCACGACATTCCTCAATGGGAGTTGATTTCTTCATTTTATGATGGGTTATCTGCTGAAGATGTGAGAGATGTGAATTCAACAAGTACAGGAACCTTCATGACTAATACTGAGGATGATGACTGGGAGCTACTGGAACGGATGAGTATACATTCAAAAAGGCAAGCTCAGTCTCGGAGGAAATCAAGGAATGTGGTTGATGATTCGGATAGAAGGACTTCCAGGTTGGGTCAATCATCAGGTAAGGCTACAGTAAAGGCTACAAGTTCTTTTACTATATGTCAGGGATGTGGTGAAGCTGGACACACTGCCAGAGATTGTCCAGAGTTTGATGAGGGGTTGGAAGAGGTGAATTATGTACGGGGTGATAGGCGACCATACAGTAACAACACTAATAATAATACTTATCATCCCGGTTTGAAGAATCACCCTAATTTGAGGTATGGTAACCCAGACAACCAGTTGAATCCAAATTTTCAAGGTCCTTCACATCAGCAATATCAGAACATGTCAATGGGTCAGGGTAATCAATACACTCAAGGAAGTTATAACAGGGGTGGTCAAAGGAATTATCAGCATAACCAGGATCAGAGTGGATCAGGAGGAAATTCAGAGCCAACAAACAGGGAATTGTTGGAGTTCATGAAGGAGATGAAGAAATCCAATGAGGTTAGAGACAAGAGTGTTGAAGCTTTATCAAAACAAGTGGGGCAGTTGGCTGAGGAAGTTGCAATTTTGAAGAAAGCCCCAGGGAAGCTACCAAGTGATACGATAATGAATCTACAACATCAAGGGACAGCCACAAAGAACATGAAAAATGTCAACATTAATTCGGTTAGTATCCTCCCCAATTCTAAAATTTTCACTGACGACTTTACTTTTTTATCAAAACAAGTTGCAGGTAAGAAAAATGAAGTCGATGGAGTAGAAGAGAGTGACCCAGGAGAACCCATCATTCCAATCAAAGTAGGAAAGTTTAAGATAAAAAGGGCGCTCTTGGATTATGGGGCAGGTGTTAGTATCTTGCCTGGTGCACTATATGATCAATATGAGTTCGGCCCTTTACAGGAGATTGACACTACCGTGTTGTTAGCTGACTTGACCTGCAAACGTCCTAGGGGGATGGTAAAAGATATGATCATCAAGTTAGGAGATTTCTACTACTCGGTGGACTTTATGGTGCTTGACTATGCACCAGTGTATTCAAACGAGTAACAAAAGGTTATTTTAGGGCGACCATTTTGGCAACTGCCAATGCTCAAATCAACTGTCAGGATGGAACAATTGATATGACATGTGAAACTCGTAAGTTACGTTTTAATGTGTTTTCCAAGGCGATCACTTATCTTGTTAATGATAAACTTTTTGATACAAATGTGACTAACGTGTGTGTTCCTCCCTACATCTCACATGTAAACGAGCACATAACTTTTGATAATGGTTACAAGTATGATACGGATAAACAGGTGGACTTGACAGAGTTTGTAGATTCAAAAGAAAATAAACAGCCAGTGATGGAGATGGAATTAAAGCATGAGAAGCCAAAATAGAAGAAAAAAGTTAGTGATCCACCTGATCCTAAAAATGCTCAAGTTAAGACAACGATGTTCGGTCCATGTTTGGATGACGTTAGGAAACCGCTAGATCAACAAAAGCAAACAATTATAGAACTCTCAGAAGGCAAGCACCACTTTCGACCACCATGAGTGGTGACAGGTATGGCCTGGCTGAAGACCTAAAACTTAGCGCTACTTGGGAGGCAACCTGAGATGTTTGTAATTTTTAGTTATTTTTATGATATTTTTTGTTTGCAACTTTGTGGGCGTGTTCACTAGAAACCCTCACGAGACTTCACTCATCCACTCGGGTCTATCGAGAGGTTTAAAAGGCTTGTTGCATATGCTAAATGCAACCGTGATTCCTACGAAAGTGAGTGTTATTAATTTTTTTTAGTTTTTGTTTTAGCGTTTTAGCTTCAAGCCGATGCAAACATGCAAGTGTGGGGAAGCACATGGAATTTTAATAGCATATTTGATGAGGTGGTTAACAAGTTTACCCATTATCTTCATGTAACAAGATTGAAGCACTATCAGATCATCTGTCATCAGGTCCATGTGTACTTTCTTTGACTTTATTTGCTATTTTTGTTTTGCACTGGGGGGAGTGTTTGGGGTTGGTAAAGATAACAAGAAATCATGTTGAATTTGAAACAACCATGCATTGGGGACAATGTATCCCAAGTGTGGGGATGGGGGATTCATAGGGAGACACATATTTTGGAGAAATGGAAATTTGGACAAAATTTGAAAATTTGAAAATTTTTTTTTAATATTTTTCTCTAAAAATACTAATCATTGGTTAAGGTTCTTGGTCATGATTAATTGCCCAAAGGTTTCAACCCGGTCGGTTAATAGAAGTTGGAAAGGGAATGCCTAGCTAGGGGTGGCAAACCTTGGGTGTAGTAAACTTGCACATGTCATGTCGGTAGCCCGACCCCACTGTTTCCATATGTGAGAAGCCTATTATTTGATATTATTAGATATATTTGCTTGTTTGAGTGTGCAATGATGCAGTCTAATGGTAGAACTTGTGGAGCGCGTGCATATTGAAGCTTGAAACCGGGATTCCCATTAAAATGATTGAGGCATTAGGATTGACCATAGGATAGCCCCATAGGACCCATCTATTTAACGTTTGTCCATAGTAGACAATTTTGAGCCTCTTCCCATTCATTTGTTTCACCAAACTCCTTGACCCACTAGCCTTTTGTGTAGCCTATTCACTTGTTTACCCATGTGATGGAACTTGAGTTAATTAGTGGTAGTAGTGTTAAGTTTGATTTGATATAATGGTTCGAAGAGGTAGTTGGGGATAGTTAAGCTTAGTAAATCCCTTTGTGTTTGTTAAGTTATATAAAAAAATTAAAAAAAATAATAATAAAAAAAAAGAAAAAAAATGGAAGGAAAAGAAAACTATGTCGAAATAGTGAGGTTGAAAGACGAAAGTATTAGACAAGAAAAAAAAATTGTGCTTTGAAGTAAAGAGTAGTTAAAGGATTTGAAGTCGTTGAATAAAGTAATTAACTCAAGTTTTTCATCACTTTAGTCACTTATACCCTAAATTATCCCTACCCGAACCTAAGCCTAACATTACAACCTTTGAAAAGCCCTCATGATTGGTGTGCAATCTCGTGTTAGTGAGTGGAGATTTGATTGTTTTATAAGCCTATGCTCACTAGTTTTCATCATTGCTTGAGTGCTTCATAAATACCGGCACATCTTTGGTCGGGCCAGAAATTACACCAAGTGGAGAGTTTTATTGTGAGGGGTATGATATGTGCAAGGGAACCACCTAGAGTTTGAGAATCTTAGTTAGGCAGTCCAGCGGGTTAGAGGTTTGTGGTTGTTAACGGGTCATAGTTGCTAACTTGGGAATTAGGTATACCCTTGAACCTTAATCGAGTTTGGTATGTGTGTGTCTATGTGCTCACCTAATTTTTGTTTGACTTGAATTCTTGATTCTTAAAAGCAACCTCGCTTGAGGGCAAGCGAGAAACAAGTATGGGGTTGTGATGCTAGGGGTTTGGAATGAGGTTTATCATGATTAAGTGGTTAAATTTAATGCATTTAGTATGGTCAAGTGTAAGAGATTGTGTTGAACAAGTTAACTACGAGGATTTGATGTTTTGTAGGTTAAACGCAATCATTTGAGGAGTTTTGAAGAATGCACATGGATGATAATCAAAGATCATGATAGATGAGATGATAGAGAATTCAATTACGAGAACGTGGCCGCAAACGGGAACGAAAACGGAGTCCAAACGAAAAAGATATGAAGAAAACAAGAATTGGAAAAATCAGTCCACAGTAACTTACGGTGGAAAAACGACTTACGGTGGCCACGCATGCTGAATTCGTTTAAAATCCGAAAAAATTAGGTTTTGAAGATATCTTCCATTTTACACCTCCATAGTCGCCCCCTTTCGTCCCCAAGGCTCCAAGAGGCTCCCAAGAGGCGATTTCAAGGCTTTTCAAGTGTTTTTAATCATTCGGTTTGATTCTTTAACGTTAGATAAGATGTTTAATTTTGATTTTGATTTGGTGTTCTTCATTACCATGTCTAGCTAATCTCCTAGTAATCTTCTTTGGGTAGTAAGGTTTACTACTATGATTTGTTCTTGATGATTTGTGGTTGAGTTAATGTTTGAACACGGTAGTTTAAGCCGAGTACATTATTTGTTGGTTGAAAACTCTAAAATATGTGTGTTGCTTTCAATTCACTTGTTCCACTTTGATTGTTTTAGATTTCTTTTCATCTGGAAACGTTGATGTTGGATGGGATTGAGTATCACAAACATAGGATATGATTCGAGTAGTTCTTTAACAACAGTCTTATTCAATCTATTGTTTTTACCCAAATTGACCCGTTAAGCTTATATGACTTTTATGAACACTCAAAGCAAATCTAAGTAGTAAACCTGAATCCGGAGAAGATTACCTTTCACGTTATTGTGTACAACTCAATTAATCATAAAGTTCGTCACTTTTCTATACTAGTCATTTTTATTAAGTTTTTGTAATCAAGCTACAAACTTTTAGATTTAAACTACAAAACTTTCCACATATTCCCTGTGGACCGACCCGACTTATCCTAGCTATCTTAGGTGAGTTTGGAACCTTATAAATTGTTTTTGATTAGGCTTGACAAACCGACATCAAATATCACCAGGTTTAACTTACTTCTATGTAAATCAATGGTTTTTAATTTACATTTACGTAAATCAATGGTTTTTTTGGTTCTGAAAATAAAAAATGGTTCTGTAATGATCCTGATCCTATACATATATATATATATATATATAGATACATACATAAACACACACATATACACACACACATATCTATATATATATATATATATATATTCTTTATTTGTTTATATAAAAAACTAAAATTTACTAATATATTAACACAATATAGAGATTGTCTTGGATCTTCAAAAAGTTCCGCGGATCATTTGGAACTATGATTACAAAAAGAGAGAACCATTAGAAAAAATATTTTATAAATCATAAAATAGTTTATGGATGATGTTATTATACAAAGTGTATTTTGCTACAAAGTGTGAGAATACACAATGAGCCTAAAAAATCATAAAAAATTATATCTCACAATCTAAATCAAATTTCAAAAAAGTATTTTGGAATCTCTGTTTCTCTCGTCGTTCTCTTTCAGAACACAAAATAAAAAAAATTAAATTTTTTTTCATTGTGTCTTTTACGACACAATGACTTCATTGTGTCTTTTATAATAACATAATGACGTCATTGTGTCTTTCATAATTACACAATGACATCATTGTGTATTTCATAAATGACATAATAAAAAAAAGTTAAATTTTTTATATTTTTTATTTTCAATTATTTTTTAGTGAGGACGGCTAAGGGAACAAAAGTTCGGAATTACTTTTTTGAAATTCGATTTAGATTGTGAGATATAATTTTTTGTGAGTTTTTTGACCCATTGTGTCTTCTCACACTTTATAGCAAAAATACACTTTGTATTTGAACATCTTTCATAGTTTATTTATAAAGTCATGAAAACGTTTAGGAAAAAAAAGTCTATACACGAGAACATGGTAGATAAGCAAAAAGTTGATACACGAAAGGTAGTTACACAAAGAAAGTAGACAGTTAACAAAAAAACTACATTGAATGAAAGTAAAAAGTAAAAGTAAGGTTTTCAATAACTTTAAACATGAATAATTACAAGTAGTTATTACTAATAAAGTTATTATTTAATATAGACCCTACGCTCTCTAACTCTCTCGCTCTCTCTCTCTCTATCACCAGACAGCATCACCAACGTTCACATCATCCCCCCCCCCAACCGGCGACCTCCGCCGATCTACCCGCACCGGCGACCTCCGCCTGCCTAACCGCTAGCCACCACCGCACGCCTCACCAGCACCACCACCAGCGACCACCGCACGCCGGCGACCAACAGCGACCACCTCCTCTATCTCCGCCCTCACCACTGTCGCCAACCTCACCGACGACCACCAGCTAGCCACCACCGCACGCCTTCACCGGCGACCTCACCACCTCCACTTCCGCCCTCACCACTGTCGCCTTCAACGCTAGCCACCACCGCACGCCTCACCAGCACCACCACCACCATCGCAGCCACCTCACCGCCTCACCTGCTCTGTATCTCACCGCTAGCCACCAGCACCACCACCACCATCGCAGCCACCTCACCGCCTCACCAGCCGCGTGGAGACTCTCGGATCTGTCTGGGGTTTTACGAGAAACTCTAAACTTGAAGGATTCTTGATCTGACCCGCGTGTGTGAAGGTGGATTCAACTTGGTAACCCTAGAAGGTTACGGGTTGTATCTTGTTACTGATTCCAAAATAACTTTGTAACCCTAGAAGGTTACGAGTTGTTGTTCCTCTTGGTTTTCTGTGAGTCTTGTAAACCTTGAAGGTTACGGACTTCACTCGCTCGGCGAACCCTAACTTGGGAACCCCTCACTGTGAGATCTTTCCACCCTTTTATATTTCCTGTTTAGTGCTAAAATAACCTTGTAGTCTGCGCTAATATATATATATATATATATATATATATATATATATATATATATATATATATATATATATATATAGTGCTTTCGTCTAGATTGTTTGGCTGGGTTAGGAGTACCAGCATTCTGGTTTAAATAGGGAGAGCCATTCCCTATTCTTGTGCCTGTTACAGTGTCTTGTGACTTGATATACTTCTGCTGTTGGTTTTGATTGTGTGTTACCTGTGTTTTGTTGATCTTGCGTGAGTGACTGCTTTTGTTTATGCTTTATTAGTGTGGCAACATCTTTTTAAGGTGTTTCTTGTCACGCTGAGTGAGTGAGGTATAATAGGTAACAGTATATATATATATATATATATATATATATATATATATATATATATATATATATATATATAGTGCTTTCGTCTAGATTGTTTGGCTGGGTTAGGAGTACCAGCATTCTGGTTTAAATAGGGAGAGCCATTCCCTATTCTTGTGCCTGTTACAGTGTCCTGTGACTTGATATACTTCTGCTGTTGGTTTTGATTGTGTGTTACCTGTGTTTTGTTGATCTTGCGTGAGTGACTGCTTTTGTTTATGCTTTATTAGTGTGGCAACATCTTTTTAAGGTGTTTCTTGTCACGCTGAGTGAGTGAGGTATAATAGGTAACAGTATATATATATATATATATATATATATATATATATATATATATATATATATATATATATATATATATATATATATATAGTGCTTTCGTCTAGATTGTTTGGCTGGGTTAGGAGTACCAGCATTCTGGTTTAAATAGGGAGAGCCATTCCCTATTCTTGTGCCTGTTACAGTGTCTTGTGACTTGATATACTTCTGCTGTTGGTTTTGATTGTGTGTTACCTGTGTTTTGTTGATCTTGCGTGAGTGACTGCTTTTGTTTATGCTTTATTAGTGTGGCAACATCTTTTTAAGGTGTTTCTTGTCACGCTGAGTGAGTGAGGTATAATAGGTAACAGGAGATATTATGCTGCCCCTAGATCCTGTTCGGTGACGAGAGATGCAACTACAGGGAAAAAGGGTTATAGATTACGACTGGCATCGTGGAATGTAGGAACCCTTACTGGTAAGTTATTAGAGTTAATAGATGTGCTAAGGAGACGTAGGGTTCAGATAGCGTGCCTCCAGGAGACTAGATGGCGGGGTGGGAGGGCAAAGGAGTGTAATGGGTATAAACTATGGTATTCAGGGTCAGATGGAACAAAAAATGGAGTAGGTTTTCTAGTTGCCAAAGAGCTTCAGGATAATGTAGTGGAGGTTAGAAGATACGACGATAGAATTATGTTTTTAAGGATAATAATAGGGGACGAAGTAGTGGCTGTAGTTAGTGCGTATGCACCACAAGTTGGTTTAGGGGAAACAGAAAGAATGAAGTTCTGGGAGAGTTTAGATCACGTTATGGGAGACATACCGCGACAAGAAAAAATATTCATAGGATGAGATTTTAATGGGCATATCGGTAAGGACAACGATCATTTCCCGTTGGTGCATGGAGGCTTTGGGTACGGTCTGAGGAATGATGTCGGTAGGGAGCTTCTTGACTTTGCATTAGCGCATGAACTAAGCATCATAAATTCGTTTTTCAAGAAAAGAGACTCGCATCTAATCACGTTTAGCAGCGGCGGGAGACACACACAGATAGATTATTTGTTGATGAGGAGGGAAGATCGTAGCTCGTGGAAGGACTGCAAGACAATACCGGGACAGACAGTAATCACTCAACATCACATGTTGGTGGCAGATCTATGACTGAAGAGAGCAATGGTCCAACCAACTAAGCGAAGTAGACCGACGATCAGATGGGGACAACTCAATGACGAAAAGATTGCCATCTTTAGAGATAAAATCATATCAATGAACCTGAGTGGGCCACGGGAAGACGCCAACCAAAAGTGGGAGGCTATGGCAACTAGAGTCATACAAGCAGCTAAAGAAACGCTTGGGACTACAACAAATAGGACAGTCGGTCATAAGGAATCCTGGTGGTGGAACGAAAATATACAGGAGAAGATAAGAATTAAACAAAAAAGTTTTAGAGAGCTCTTACACTGTAATAACGAAGAAGAACAAGCCGAGCTAAAACTTAAATACAAAGAGGCTAAACGAGAGGTGAAAAAGTCTGTGTCAGAGGCAAAGAACACATCATACGAGAGGATGTATAAGCGATTAGAGACGAAAGAGGGTGAATATGACATATTTAAGATTGCCAAGGCAAGGGAACGTAGAAGACAGGACCTGAGAATGGTGAAGTTTATAAAGGCCGCGGATGGTAAGGTCTTGGTGAGGGAAAAAGACATCAAGGCGAGATGGAAAACTTACTTCGATAACCTTTTCAACATAAAGAACCGTAATCAACAAACGGAGATCGATGAAACAAATCAATCGACGCAACAAAACAAGTGTTATTGTAGAAGCATCACAGTCGATGAAGTTACGAGAGCTTTGAAGAAAATAGGAAGGGCTAAGGCGGTGGGGCAAGACAATATTCCGATTGAAGTGTGAAAGTGCCTTGGAGATGAGGGCATACAATGGCTAACGGACTTATTCAACACTATCTTTAAGACAGGAAAGATGCTAGAGCAGTGGAGAAGCAGTGTCATAGTCCCCATATATAAGAAAAAAGGAGATGTCCAATGTTACGCAAGTTACATGGGAATAAAGCTATTGAGTCACACGATGAAACTATGGGAAAGAATTGTTGACACGAGAATTAGACGACAAACTCAGATAGCGGTAAACCAATTTGGATTTATGCCAGGACGCTCTACAACAGAAGCTATACACGTCATAAGGAGGATAATGGAGGAATATAGAGAAAAGAAAAGAGACCTACATATGATATTCATTGACCTAGAAAAAGCTTATGACAGTGTGCCGCGAAAACTCATCTGAGAAAGTCTACGACTTAGAAGGGTACCAGAGAGGTATATTAAAATAATACAAGATATGTATGACGGGGCAAAAACGTGTGTACGAACACCTGTCGGAGACACATACTTCTTCCCGGTGAAAGTGGGACTCCACCAAGGATCGGCATTGAGCCCATTCCTCTTCACAGTAGTGTTGGACGAGATGACCAAGTCTATACAAGAGCCAGTCCCATGGTGTATGCTGTTTGCGGATGATATTGTCTTAATATCAAAATCTAAGACGGTGCTTAACGAGAGATTAGAACAGTGGAGAGCAGCACTAGAACGCAGGGGCTTAAGGATAAGTCGCTCAAAGACAGAATACATGCATTGTAACTTTAGTGGTAAGACCGAAGAGGACACCCAAATAAGTATACAGGGCATGGCGGTCCCCCGGACGGGTAGGTTCAAATACCTTGGCTCGTATATACAGGAAGACGGAGAGATACACAGCGATGTAGCCCACCATGTGCAATCAGGATGGTGCAAGTGGAGAGCAGCATCAGGGATTCTGTGTGATAAGAGGTTCCCACCAAAACTAAAGGGAAAACTATACAGAATGGCAGTACGTCCAGCTATGCTATACGACACAGACTGTTGGGCCATAAAGAAATCGCAAGAGAGACAAATAGAGGTTGCAGAAATGCGAATGCTGAGGTGGATGTGTGGACACACAAGATTGGATAGGATCAGAAATGACGTCTTTCGTCAGAGGCTAGAGGTGGCATGTATCACAGATAAAATACGAGAGGGAAGACTAAGATGGTTTGGGCACGTGAAGAGGAGAACGATGGCAGCACCTGTTAGAGCAGTAGAGAACATCAGCGTAGAGGGTAGGAGGAGTAGAGGTAGACCTAGGTTGACTTGGGATGAGGTTATTAGGCGAGATATGATAGACTTGCACCTCTCTGAGCACATGATCGAGAATAGGAGTGAGTGGAGGCGTCGAATAAAAATTAAGGACTTTTAGTGGGATTTGTGGGTGGGACGGGTTACGGTTACATGTGGCGGGACCTCCCGCGTCAGGTGTAGTTTTTCGTTCATCTACCCTTTTTGGGTGTTACGCGTCGCTTTTTATGATGTGCGCACTATCTAATTCTGTATGTGTTATTTAACTATGTGTTGTATGATATGTATTATGATTGTTATGGGTATTGCTTTTGTGAACGAGTCGGGGGTCTCTTCGGAAGCGGTCTCTCTATCTCTCAGGATAGAGGAAAGACTTGCCACCACATACCCCTCCCAGACCTTACTTTTCAGCGGGATACACTGGGTATGTTTGTTTGTTTGTTTTAGTTATTATTTAATATGTTTACAATATCCTTGAAGAGGGCTTCACAAAAAGCCAAGAAGTGTTTAAAATAACATAGTTGTTGCTGATGAGTTTTTGTTGATGGAAAGTAGTTAAAACAAAAGGTGGTCCAAATGTACTAATAAAATTCTAACTGATTATTAAGCTGATTAATTTTTTAATAAATATATTTAATAAAATTAAATTTTCTTGATTAGACGATCAATATGATAAAATGATTAAACCGTGACTAAATAATTAAGGTGGAACTTGAAAAACTTGAGAGAGTACAAACACATAAAAGATAACATGACAAATACCCATTAGAAACATCATATTAAGCAAAAGACATCATGAGTTTCCAACAAGTTCTACATACTATTTTCATATGTAAATTCAGACTCATTAGTCATCTCCGACAACACAAAAAATGCTCATGTTGTCATACCCTAGAAACCGATGTCATGACGAGTCGGAAATGGTTTTAAGGGAAACTGTATGTGGCCTCGAAAAACTGTAAAGTTTTGGTTTGTTCAAACTTATCAACCGAAAACAGTGTTATTGGCACTTGTTTGAAGCCTCTTTCATGAGTAGTTATGTGTATAGTATTTTAATTAAAATGGGTTTGTAAATGTTATTCTACCATTGAATTTCCCACAATTAAGAAGTATCCTTATTTTTATGTTAATTAATAATGACTTACCTCCTAAAGAAAGTGATTGGGTTTAATGCCTATTCGCCATAAAGATACAATCTATACAATGTTTTCAGAACCGGATCAAACAGGGAACCAGACCTCTTATGGTTCACTGGTCAGACCGGTTTTGAGAACCGGATAACTACATAAATTATATATATATACATATATATCTATATATACATATATATGTATATCTATATATATACATATATGTGCATATATATATACACATATATGTGTATATATATACATATATGTATATATATGTATATATGTATATATATATGTGTGTATATATATATATAATTAAGAAAACTATTTTTTCACCGGGGAGAGATCTAGAGAAAACCAAGTTTTATGAAAAAACTAAGAAAACTTTTTCTTCACCCTTGATCATGTTTGATCAATGGTCAATATTTAAAATGACAATTTTGTAAATAAAAGAAAACTTATAGGATTTAATTGCTTGCTTTTAAGGGTATTTTTGGTATATCATAAAATTTTAATTTTAAAGCATCTTCACAATTAATTTTTTTTAATTATACGCATTCTCTCTCTCACTCTCTCTCTCTCCCTCTCTAATTTTAAAAATCCACATTCTCTCTCTCTCTCTCTGTCTCCCCCCCTCTCTCTCCCCCTCTAAAATCAAACACAATATTAGTTTAGTTTAAAATCACATTAATTTATTCAAATATCATTTTAAAATATTTTAGAAGAATAAAAGTTTTTTTTCTACAAATCTATATTAATTACATACATGCTTACGTATACGTAAGCATGTTCACATAATGTTCAAAATATATTTGCTCCCTACAACATGCTTACATATATGTAAACAAGCATAAAACAAACAAAAAACATGATAATTGCTATTACATTAAAATAATAAAACTTATGTACATGTATCACTCACTAAAATGGTATACAAAATCAGCCAATTCAAACAAATTATTGTTAGACTACACAAATAAAAGATAGACTACATATATGTAACTTCCTATTATGATTTATTACGATCACAGAAGAGATGAATTACGTATACGTAACCCATGTTACATATATGTACCACTCTTGTGTGATTTAAAAAGCAGAAGCCGCTTAAAGAAGAAAAGAAGGTGAGCTACGTATACGTAACATAACAAATAAACAATATAAATAAAAGCAAACATGGCGCGCCCACACACATAATATATTAGTTTCTAAGTGCTACATGTATGTAAACATACTCTAAATAAAAGGTATAAGATATCAAAAGACGGTGAAGAATAGTTGAGAACTTTAGAATTTGAAATATTTTAGTAAACACAACCAAATTGAATGACATATCATCTAACAAACTAAACCAAATCGAATCACAAATCATATTTATTCCTTACAAGAAACATGTATGCCCCTGGGATAATTTTGACAAGCTACATATTTGCAATGCTTAAAATATGTATAGTATATTCTATTGTGAAAAACTAGTTATTATTACATAATTTTGACAAGCTACATATACGTAAACAATATGCAAAGAAAGAAAAAAAATAGACAACATGTATATTGTTTTGTTATTATGGTAAAACTTCCGTATATGTAAGCAATAAAAAAATAAACAAAAATGACAATATGATTGCCTTTACATTAAAATGATAAAACTTACATATACGTAATGATTCATTTATATACAAAATCAAAAAATTCAAAAAAAATATTGTTGGTGTTAATAATCAGTTTAAAAAAATAAAGAAACCATTACCATCTCAATCAAATGAAAAGATGAATGCTTGAGCCAATTAAAGTTTCTCTAAAATTGATTATGTATAAGCAAATGACGAAAGGATCTATGACGAATCAAATTGGTCAAGTATGTCTATGTAACTCATACAAGTTAAATATGTAATGGGTTAGGTATATGTAACTAAGGTTTTACATCTCCTTCATTGTCTAGACTCTAGATACATCTCCTTCCTTGTTTCACAAAAACAATGGATAAACACAGTTGCAACCTCTATTTAAAGACCTTTACTAATGATAGAGCTTTAGGATGCCATATGACACCTCACATGCTTAATCTCTACCTCAACCCCACACCCAAACCACCGCCGCACTTGCCGTCGCCATCTCCGTCATCTCTTTCATTGTCGGAAGTTATCAAAACAGAGTTGTCAAGATCCACCACCATCCGAAAAACATCGAAGCAGGTTCGGAGGCCTGAAAGCTCATGGTTCGCTGATCAACAACATTTTCTTGAAGCTAATTGATCGGGATCTTCAATCTCTGATGCTTCACCGGAAGAAGTTGTTACTTACTGTTTGATGATGTTATCTAGAGATAAATGGACCCACGAAGAAGAAGAAGAAGTTCTGTATATTGATTTGTTAATTATGGAGAAAAAGATGGGTTTTGGTCAACAATGAGTAGTTACTAAAAATATATTATATATAAATTACTAAAACACCCTTTAAAGATAATAAATATAAATATATAATGAAAAATTATTATTGGTTAGAATTGGTTTTCTTGGTTTTCTTAGGATCCCTCCTATATCTATACTATATTATAATGCACAAAGGAGGGTTTCCGTCATAATTTAAGAGATTTGAACATTTTAAGCATAATGTACAACCTAAAAACTCAATTTTAGAGGGGTATTTGTGTCATTCAAACACTCCTATAAAAATGAAATTTTAAAATTATTTACACTTAAACCCTTGTATCTCTAAATATATCTAATCTTTTCATGGTTGTTATAATAGCCTTAAAAGAAGGAATTCTAATTTTTAAAAATATTTTGTATCTGTACCTTTGTACGAATATATTATTTTAAAATGAATATACGGTATGCGACATAAATACAATTAACCTTGCAAATACAACTTTAAATGTGCCTACGTAAACAAATATAAAAAAGACTTCATGGTCTCTATAAACCTACCAAATACATCAAAATGAATGTCGTCCGATTTAAATAATAGTATAACCTGTTGCTTCACTTGTATTACCTGAAATTGCTAATGATCGATTTTAACTTGATAAATAGAATAAACATAAGCAAGTAATATAAATTTTTGAATGTTAATGTTCAGTTGTAGAGATATACAAAAAGTGCAAAAACTATGAAATATTTACCTTTTTCCCGTAATTGTTGCTCTTTAATTCACAAAACCGAACAGAAATGGGAATATGCGTTTTATGCTGCATTATAGGTAAAAAATACAAAAAATATGAAATAATAAATATCGGGTATATATTTGTTTTATTAATCAATATTTTTAAAAAACAAATTACCTATATATCAATGAAACTACATTTGAATGTAAAATATAGTATAGATAAATAATTTATTTAAATACAACATGAGCCATATATTGCAACTAAAATGTTTATTTAATAAAATATAATACATATATTAAAAACTTTAAAAACAATTAGCAAACGTAAAATACATACATACATCATATGCTTATGAAAGACTTTAATATTAACCTTTTTTTTTTTGAAAGAAACAACATTCTTTTTTTGAAATAAACACTAATTTTTATTGAATCAAATATATGAAAAACTTGATTTCTGTTATTAAAAATAAATAACAATGTATGCATATATTTAGTATATATTGTACCCATTTTATATTACTTTAAAATGACCTTAAAGTTCACCATATGATAAAGACAATGAACTTTATAACCTGAAGGTTAATTAAATTAACTTGTAAGTGACGCCACGTACAGATTAAATGGTCAGGTAGGTAGTCACAAAACAACAAATGGACGTAGATTTATTGTAACCAAAACTTATTTTTAAAATAAAAATACATAAAATTTAAACTGACTTATAAATAATTAATTTCTATATATCCATTATTAAACAAACACCCTATTTGTAAGGGAACGACTAAGTTTGTTAAACAGACGGGAATCAAATTTTGAAAATTAAATAACATTGAGTAGTAACTGCCTATATACATTTCTAATCACTACTATTTTATTGGGGGATAAAAGATACAATGGTTTCAATAGCTGAAAACATATGAGAAGAAGAATCATTGAATGTCAAATTCTTAAGAGTTCCTAATACTGATTTGAAGAAAACAAAGGTACACAATTTTAAAGTTACTTATTATGATGGATTTTTTATTACAACTCCGTTTATAACTGCTTAACTGTGTATTGGTATATGTGCGCGCATGTTGAAAGTCATCATAAGTAAGGTTCTTATATAATTTATAGATATATTTATAACTAAATGTACCTTTAAGTTTTTTTGTTACTAATGTTATTATTCTAAAGTCCAAGTTGTTTCTTCTATAGTAGGTGGCAGAATTTAATTTGGATCCTTTGGTGAAAGTTAGTGATCGTAACAAGGATAAAGTTTAAAAGGTTATTTTACTTTATAATTTTTTGATTTTAAGTATCATTCTTTATCTTAAACTAAAGGTTATATGGCATGTTACATATTCGATTTCAGGATGATCTACAAATTTGATCATCAACGAGAATTTAGCAAGTAGGTAATAGTTATTTTTTTTTATGTAAAACTTTCTATTGTAACCAATTTTGTTTTTTGAGGATCGGTTGTTGGAAGCCAAAGCTATGGTTTTTGAAATAGGAAAAAAAGGGACTCAAGAGGCTAGCCAAATGAAAATGGAGTGATATGATTGAGCTAGATAGTTCATAGAACAATAACACAAAAGCTGCACCGGAAAACACTGCAGATTCAAGCAAAAAGCAGAATATAACCATTAAATTTTCTCGGGTGACAATTCAAAAACAGAATAGATCTCATGTTGTTTAATTTATTTTTACAATAAGACTTTTGATTTATTTATTTTTAATTATAGTATAATAAAACGTGTGGTTTTTTATGCATATCTCATGCAGTTTTTTGCATTTTCAATTGTAGTATAATAAGTAAACACACTTGGTTGTTTTATAATTTAAAATTAAGTACAATGTTGGTTTATATGTTTGATGTTATATTAGTTATTAAAAACTTAAAACAAACTCATATCAGAAAGAATTGATTAGCATAAATATATAATTCATTTTGGTGAGCATTTTTATAAAAATAATATCTAAGTTGTAAAATATAGAAACCCAGATATTATATTGATTAATTAAAATAAACTTAAAAAAGTCGATTATATGTACACACGTATTTTATAAAACAGATATATTAAATTTATTAAAATGTTTCATTATTAACTTAATGTATACACATAAATTTCCAAACTACAAAGGTGCTATTTGATATAACGTTTTCTATATTATAGAAAGAATATTATTTAATATTTACAGAAAGTATTTATATAAAGTCCAAGTTTTCTGCATGAGTATCATTTTATTATTAAAATTATGTTTATTTTAATAATATTTTAACTTAATCAACATTAAGAAACACCTTAAACATATTCCAGTTTCTTACATTCTATAATAAAAACATTATAATATCCCAGTTCCTTACGTATATAAATAAGTTAAACTTATATTATGCGATTAATATTAACAAGTTATTTTAATAATCAATAAATTAAATTACTTTATTTCTTTTTTAAAATAGCACCTTGATTTTAAGTTTTATTATTATTTATTGAACACTTTAAATATTCTACGCTTATCTATGATACTTATTAGATTATTAGGTCAAACTTAATACATGTTGGTTTCGCATAAACTATAACTTTTAAAATAGTCAAATTTATAGGTTTAATTGTTAGATGATTTTAAAATTCAAACTTCAAATAGAATAGATAAACTCTCTGACTAAATTTCACATATGAAAGGTTGGCTTTATATTATTTTGCCTGCATTTCAAGGGAGTTTAAAAGTGATAATGAACAATAACGATTAAATTTTGGTTATTAAATTGAGGTATATCTACATATATACTATATTATTATGCATGAAGAAATAATAATGGCCAAAGTTAATAGATTTGTAATTTTAATGCATAATGTACAACTTAAAAAATAAATTTTATAAGCATAGTTATGTCATTTAACCGCTACTAAAAATCTGGAATCGAAGAACTTATTTACACACTAACCCCTGTATTTATGTGAAATATGTCTTTTGGCGTTTGTTATAATTTTACGCTAAAAATAAGGAAACTTTTTCTTTAGACATTTATAGTTTTTCACCTAAATGGAGACTAAAGGGGGATTCAAAATTTAAAAACTCTCAATAAAAAAACTAAAATATAGAGATGGATGAACATATTATACTATCAAACTTTTTTTTATAACGAATGGTGGTTGAACAATACCAATAAGGTTATCAAACTTTGTGAGATTTACACTGAATTCATCTTATCATGCAAGTAGTTTATTTTTATGCTTTTACTTTTCAGCTTTTATAGACTTTCATTTTTTTTATTCATTTATAACTTTATTGTATAAAGGGTTTCTTTACCTATTTCATAACTTAAATATTAAATTATTAAATACTAGACATGTGTAACAGTTATAACGTGTATCCAACACAATAATGTCACAATAATGTTACTAAATTTAAACAATTTTATGAGAAAAAAATTATTTAACAGCTAACTTTACCGAAAATAAGTACTACAATTAGAAGTGCTGTACCCGCTGCATCGCGCAGACACGCTACTAGTATATATATATATATATATATATATATATATATATATATATATATATATATATATATATATGTGTGTGTGTGTGTGTATGTATGTATGTATGTATCCAAATGAAAATAGAATTTTAAATGAAAGTTTTACAAATACAACAATTTAAGAAACATAAATGCAATTTAAGTTTTACAATTCCAATAAACATAAATACAAATACAATGCTTGAAGCGACTGAATCGAGCGACCAAGTATGAGCAGCTTGAAGTCGAGGGCTTGAATCGAGGGAGCAGAGTTTGAATCGGATCTGATAGCTTGAAGATCAAACAAGTTGAAATCAAGGGATCAGAACTGAATCCGATCGAGCAACTTGAAGATCGAAAACTTGAAATCGAGGGAGTAAAGTATGAATGGGAACAACTTGAAGATCGAAAGCTTGAAATCGAGTGACCCGATCCTGAATCGGATCTAACAGCTTGTAGATAGAAGAGTGGAAGAGCTTGAAGATGGAAGAGCTTCAAAACCAAAAAACTTCACAATGATCCCACCGGTGATTCGCCGAATCCCGATTCAACCAGAAACTTGGTTCCGATCGGCCAGTTCTCACACTGTAAAACGAGTTGATGCTAACTGGATCGTCATACCCACCAAATCTCGGTCCGGCCGGTCGGACCAGTCGGTCCGATCCGACCATCACAACACTGATCTAATATAAGATGTTCGTACGCAAATAACTACACCAATGGGAAACCTTTTATCATTACACATGTTATTGGATTTTAATAATTACAATTTTCATTTATTTTCCAGGATTAATCCCAATTTAGGAAATATTTTTAAACATTTCTAGCTTTTAACTTATTTTCCTCAAAAACCATTTATTAACCAAAAGTTAATAGCTTTAGTTTTTTTTTATAACGTGGGTTACTTATATGGCCAAAACATTAGCAGAAAATTGAAATCAACTATTACGTCTGTCAATCTTCACCTTCTGATCTGAACCACTTGACTAGTTGGAGGTAGATTTTCAGGTGATGATGGAGACTAGACATCGAAAAACAAACCTGCTGAAGGCTGGGAGGTGACGGAGTTGAAAAATGGCTCAAAGTTTGCCACATTTAAAATCGTTGAAATAAAATAAACTCAAAGTTAGAAGTGTCTATAAATATTTCCTGAGTTAATATATATATATATATATATATATATATATATATATATATATATATATATATATATATATATATATATATATATATATATATATATATATATATATGATAATTACCAACTTTGTCATGCATTATGGGTCGTATCATATGCATTAGTGAGTTGTACACATCTTTTATTTTTTTCCTTTGATATTTAACTTTTTTTTATCTTAACCTAATACGTTTACATATTTTGCAATTTAACCCTAATAATTTTTTTTACTTTCACCGTTGGTCCTTATACTTTTCATATTTTACAAATTTTCCGTTTTACGCCTCGTTTTAAATTTTACGAGTTAACAAGCCGCAGCGTGCGTGTGTTGTTTAATATTTTTACACTAATTTTTTCTCGTTTAACAACCCTGTCAGACGTCACAACGCATTGGTTCTATTACTTCTATATGTTTAATATTTCATAAACTTTTTGACATCTACTTTTTGTTTCCTTGTATTTTTTTTGGATTTTAGTACAAGTGTTTTCAATGTTGGTGGTCACTATCAGTGGTGTGTCTCCCGCTGCAACATAAAGGCTTAATACTAGTTTTTATTATTTTTCATAAAAGAAATTAGTTACAAATAATGAAATCAAGTAATGCGTGGCACTTTATATACATTTTAAATAAATAAAAAATTAAGCGAATCACGTAGCACGGATGACAAAGTTTAATATTGTTGCAAGAAGAAACATCCTATGAAACCTTTTACTGTACAAAACTTATTTTGGTAATATTATATAGTAACCAAAATTGAATTATTGGTTGCACAAGCGGAGCGTATTCGTGCCATAATTTGAATGGGACCATAGCTGAATTATAATTTATCCTGCTTCCCTCCAACAAAAGTGAAGATCTCCTGAATAGCGAAAAGAAATCATACCCATAGCTTGTTTTACGATATGTATTAATTGTTTGCTCTAGGGGGCAAACCTACTTTACAAGACAACTCGTGTGCAGGGTCCATAACGTCAAGCCTAAAGACACTTTAGGCTTAGGCTTGATGTGCACATTCTAACCTTACATTCTACAAGAAACCATCTTCACAACTTGAACCTGTTACATTCAGGTCACATGACAACAACGTTACTATTGCTCCAAGATCCACCCTATAATTTATCCTAGAAAGAGATACAAATCCAGAAATACGGTTGAGTTTTACTTTTACATAACTTGAAGGTTTAAGGTTAACTTGATGTAGAAAATTGTTTCTAAGGTCATGTTAATGAGTTAATCTTGTTAAGGATTTATAAATTATATAACTCAAGTCTCTGAAGTTTATACAATATACATATAACATACAGGATCGGTTGGGGGTCGCCAAACTGGTCAAAGGTGACTTGCTTCGGTTTGGTCTTCGGGTTTCCCCGAATAGGGATCTAATAGTTATCTGGGGCGGGTGGTTACTCACCCAAGCAAGAGACCCCGGACTTCCTAAGCCGGCAAACTCTTTTCCGATGACTCCTCCCTTGTTTATGTTGTTCCCATTCATATGCCCCTCTAAGCACCTTATTACCACATGCCTACAAGTATAACCAGTTATTATTTATTGACTGCAAAAAGCCACCAAAATACATAAACTAAAAACATATTTCACTCTAATTTTGATTCGTTTACTTATTACATGAGTTCGTTCGGGTTATTAATTTATTATTCTATGTAATGGTTAAAAAGGGTAGAATATAAACATTAGCTCAAGGTAACATAAGTCAAAAGGGTAGAAGGTGGTTCAAAGCGTATTTTGAACAAAACCTATTAAATCATTCTTTATCATTTTATTCAAGAAGATTTATTTTTATTAAAAACCTATAATCTTTTAATGTTATATTTGACACAATAACTCTTTAAGATGATAAATTATTTGAACAAATACCCGCCAAACTCGCCAATTTTGCCAAATAATACAGGATATCCTTACCAAATATGTAGTTAAAAACAAAGTCTATCATCTCTCAACATTCAAAGTTGGAGGTCATGAAACAAGTAAAAGTTAAACAACTCATGAAGTGATGAAACAAGTAAACAGACCAGCTTGGAACTAACCTTGCATATATGTTGTGTCCATAAATCCCTTTCCATCAATTTTAATCCTTTGATATCATTTCTTGCATCAGGATCACACTTTATATCCTTTTCTAAATGAAGTTTGATTATTTGGATTGATGGTTTAACCACATTTGCAGTCCATGACTCTTCAGTGAAACCTGAAAATAAAAGAAACAAAATACTACTGATGTCAACACATTCCTCAACCACACAAATTGCACGGATGGTCCATCAATGGCAATTCAATTTGTGTTTTTATTTCTTAAACCTAGAAATCTACTGATACATGTTATTGTTTGTTTGGTTTGGGTCTACAAATATGTGTTGGTTCAGGTCAACAAATCAGAGATGTGTCAGTTTAGGATTTGATCTTTGGTCTTGATGGATTTAATCTGCAAATCTTGTCCAAATCTGTTGTTCTCTGAAACTTTGATTTTGATTACAAGATTAAAGCAGGAGTTGAAAACTGGAGTAAGGGTTGAAGATTGGAGCAGAGTAATGCGTTACATGGTATTTAAATATACCCACTAAAAACACTTAAATTCTAAGTATACCCATGTCATTATATACAACTTATAATACGACCATCATACCCTTCTTCTTCTCCTTACGTTTCGAACCCTAATAACCTAAGACAAGGGTATCTATATAAAAAGTATGAAAATAGCCATATTTGATATTATGATTTTTTGTTGGGTAAATATGATATTATTTAAGTTTTGAGAGGATGTAAAAAATTATCCCTTACAAATAAGTTGATGTTAATTTTGGTCCACAGAATATTTTGACTCTCATAAGTTTACTTTACTTTTAGATATAGACTAATACCAAACTTAAATATGGGACGGGACCAAATAACATACATGAGAGACATTCTGTTGCATCAACATAATGTATGTTCCACCCAAACAATGTCTGCAGCCGGTTAAGCCTTCTTTTCTGTAAAATACTATGATCAGAAGTTCTAAATTATGAACAATGATTATAAGAGTAGGAAAAATATGTAAATTGTTTGAATCTATAGTCCTATGATTAATAATAATACTAACAACAAAAAATAAGATAAAAGACGGAAAGATGGACAATTTGGGTATGTTGGAGAACAGTCAAAACTAGTCATTTTTAGCACGTGTCAAACGAGCCGGGCCGATTCACGGTGCAAACACCTTTGTCTTTTGAAAAAAGAATAAACAAAAGTGATGGTGCCTATCCTCACGAGGTCGAGGGTTTAAGTCCCGCGCTGATCAATGGTGTAGATTAAAAAAAACAATGTGTTAATTTATGATTTACAAAAACAAGTACTGTTACTCTAACAGTCTGTATGTGTGAATAAAGAAGTTTATGAGATCATATGCATTAACAACGGACTTGGGATAAATTTCAACCTTTTGAACCATTTGGCCCGTTAACCTTTTAGCTATTCTTATATTTTACCTGCTTTAGATAAACATAACATAGGAAAACAGGTCAAAATCGCAACTATAAAATTTAATATTAATAATCACGATAAATGAATAGTGCTGTTTTAATATATTCACCTGACGACGAACAAGCCTTCTGGTATTCAATTTAACTTTGTCAATAGCATCCCGAAGAAGCTGCTTCAGTGGGTTCTCATCAGATGTACTCAAAATTGTGTTCAAGTTTTCTTTTAACTTCTCAGCAGAAGTAACTGCCAACCCTTGAGAAAGATAAACTCTTAAAAAATCCTCAAACTCCCTGACACCAATGGCTTGTCTTAAACCTCGAGTGTAAACAGCATCAGGGCTAAAAATCACATAAACTTCCTGAAGTAAACCTGAATTGACCATCTGATCTACCCTTTGATCCACATATTTGTCTATAACAGGGAGAGAAGCGTCCACACATATAAAACAACAATTGTATCTCAAATTATCAGCATCCCCCCAGTTCTGCTAAGCCGCAAGCGAGATTATAACTCAGTGACACGGTTATAATTTATTTTACATGAAATTAGGGGTTTTCCAGTGTAGTCGAGGAAGTCAATTCCAATTATTCACGATATTTAGAGTTGCTAGTTTCGACTCGTTCACTTATATACGGATCAATTCAGATTGTGTTTTATGTCTATCAGGTCAAATGTGTAGAATGGGTTGAAGGTTACTCAAGAGTGTACATCTGATGCATAAACCTCCTAACTCACTTTATCATAAAAAGTACAATACTATTGAAAAATATAACTTTTGTAAATCTAACTGAAACTAACTGTTTGAAGAAAATATAACATTTAACCAATTACTTTCGAGTCAAACCAACCCATACAAAAACTAACCCCTCTGACCTGAGCACATTTTGACTCATTACCCACCCAACCGGCCTGCCTACTTTGCCACCTATAAAAAAATTCAGAAGAATATGCGATACCAACCTCCAAAGACTTCTCCTGAAGATACTTGCTAGGAAGAAGACCAGAGGAAGTATATAAGTGAAGGTATTGACTAATCTGCATAAGTTAGTTCACAATCAATTTGAATGCCTGATTTGCGAAATTACCAATGTGAGTGAATATCATTTATATAGAGGTCAAAGCCACAGTATTAAAACAGTTTTAGAAATGAATCCACTTACCTTTCTATGGTCATTTGGATGAATTCTATTAGCAGCAACTGGATCAATGGCCTTGAGAGTTTCATAACTATAAACAAAATTTTCTTGCTCTGACACAAGTTGAACATGTGGTTCTCTATCTCCTGTTCACAAAAGGGTGACCATCAATTCATTATTCATGTTTACATGCTAATAGTAGAAACAACAATTTTTAGTCAAAAATCGCTGTTGACCATTAGTTTCATCTAAGCAGCTGTCATCTGTATCTCCTAGTGATTCGTCTAAAAGGAATCGGCTCACCAGTGCCTGAAAACAGCAAAAAGAAACAAGGCACCAAATTAAAAGTTACACTAAAAGTTAAGTATGATGAAAATGCAAATACAAAAACCTATAATTCAAGTCACAAAAACAATAAATCCCATTTACCTGAATATAGTAATTTGTGCCTCCAACAATGACTGGCAAGTGATTCCTGGATGTTATATCACTGATAAGCTGAAATTCATTTAAGAATGCTATATTAAACTACTAGCAAATGTGTATCTAAATATTCAAATCCATCAGCATACAGTTCAAACCAGGTGCAATCATCACCTATTCCATTAAACATCAACATAATCATAAACCCTCCATCCTAAATATTACGAATAAGATCAATTAATTTGCAGAACTGGCTGGTTACAAGTTGACGATTTGCTTTCTTATGAACAAAAGATGTAAAGGCTGAAACATAAGTACCCTTCTTAGAACATGAATTTGACAATGCCAAGCAATAAGAATATCTCAGTGAAACAAGCAACTACATTGACCAGCAAGGGACAGATACATGCTTTATGTGTATCTACAGCTTAGAATAACTCACAGGAATCGCGTAATCCCTAAAGTTCTTAGCAGTAAACTCAACCGTAGGGCTGATCGTACCCAACAGATGGTGTGGCACTCCTACACAGGCATGGAATCACTGAATAAATAACAATTCATCAACAACAAAATCACATTACATGGTATAATACCAACAAATTCACATCAAACTGAATTCAAACATCAACCGAACCTCTCTGATCGTGAATTGGAACTTTATTAGTGACAACATCCAATCCGTCATACACCTAATTCAAAATTCACGAGACAAACAATAATCTACACAAATCAATACAAATACTTAAGAATTTGTGTGTTTGTATACATACCTGCATAGAATCGGCGTTGATGATTTCAATAGGGAATTGTGAAGCTAAATCAATGGCGAGACGTGATTTTCCGGCACCAGTTGCGCCCATTATCACCACTACTTTTGGCTTTGAGTTTGAAATATTAGGGTTTTGTTGATCTTCTTTATGTTTCGGAAGTTCATTAGGGTTTATGAGACCGTCGATCTCCATCGCTCCCACTGTCTTCCGATGCGGCGGCCGGAGATAAAAAAAGGGCATGTTTGGGATTGGTTAGTACCTTTTATTATTAATTTTAAATTTTTTTTTAAAAAGTTAATAAGTTAAAAAAAAATTATTTATCAAAACCAAAAGTATATGTCAAATTCATTTTTCATATAAAGTAAAAAATAGTTATTGAAAAAAAGAAAAAAAAAGATACTTATTAACTTTTGAAAATTACATTTAGTTTAATTTTTTATTATAGCTCTCTCCTACCCTCTATTAACTCTTTTAAGTTTTAAAACCCTTTTTAACTAAAATAAGTGATCCCAAACATGCCTGAATTTTTAAAGTCTTTTTATAACATTTTAGTTTATAAGCTAATTTAAATATTTTTTTTAAACTCATTTTGAAAAATTATAAGTTAATAAGGCCTTTTTTTTGTCAAAAGTCATTTTTAACTAAAATAAGCAATCTCAAACATGCCTGAATAAAAAGACTTGGTAAATTTTGACTTATCAACTTTTAACTAAAAAAAATTGTTTGTCAATCTTAAATAATTTTTAAAATTGATTTTGAAATTTTTAAAAAGTAAAACAGAGGTTGCTTATACTCTTCCTTTTTGGAAAGCCAAAATCGGTCATCTCCCCTTCAATTATCTAGGATTACAAGTGAGGGCAAACATGAATCTTGCCAAAAATGGAAACGGGTAATTGATATCTTTCAATCGTGTCTATCTATGTGGAAGGCTTGGACGTTATCAATGGGGAGTAGGGTAACTTTAATAAATTCGGTTTTGGACCCTTCTCATCTACTTTTTTTAATAGCAAATCTATCCTACTCCTACTCCTAATTTACACCAAATTACATCATGCTTGGGTTTGAACCCAGGACCTCCCCTTTAAGAGGCAAAGCCTCTTCTCGTCTACTACTTCTCTCTTTACATAGCCCCCATGAAAGTTTTACATTCTTGAAAATGATTGCTTTCAACTTGCTTTCAACGTGAAAATGATGGGGTTTAGTGGTTGTGGAGATGGAAACGAAATCTTGACGAAACCGAGATTCTTGAGATTAATGCCTCGATGACATTAATTGGTTCTTTTCGGTCATCGGATTGATAGAAACTATCTCTCATATGAAACTTGAACACTCAAATCACTTCTATTAGCAAGCCACAATGGCTATAAATACATAAACATGAATAAGAAATACGTGGGAACGTGGCCAACTGAAACAACAATGTGGAAATAACCTACTCAACTAGTCCTAAGGAATCGGTCAACAAGTAGAGTTTATAGCTACCACTCCTTGACTTCTTCAACTTATTCAATTTGCTAAAACAATAACGGGCGCTAATGCAAGGAAAGTGTAAGGCCCCGTTCCCGGGCACCTCACAGCTGGTCATTCATTGCACATAAAACATATATTTGCATTAACTTCATAAAATCATGCATCGGAAATTGATAAAAGTACATTCTCATTTCATCATAAAAGCTTTTACAATGCATTACATCGTTGATTCGAATACAAAATACATATTTTCTTTTCATTACATAGCTTTACAATGATTGTTGCGGAAGCATATGAAACCGAGGATTCCTTAAGTAATCCTGTTTATCTGAATCCTCAACAAACAAAAAGGTCATAAACAGTGACCTCTAGTTTAAAAACATTAAAACTACATCTAAAGAAGATTCCTTAAGTAATCCCGTTTATCTGGATCCTCAAGAAACATTTGCATGCAACATAAAATGTGGCAGCATTATCAAAAGGAGAATGTCATCCCAAAAGAGCTGAGTAGCCGCCTCGTGCCATCCCCAGCAACACTACCTGCCAACTGGAAACACATAAAAAGTCAGTGTTGCTGAGCGAGTTCTAGTTTTATAATAAACTTACTTCGTTTTCATTAAAACCATACTTTCCTTTATACGCAATCATACATCATACGTATCCACATAGATAATAACTTTATTATCTCTTTCGTTTATTTATTCATTCATCCTTATAACTTTGCTTGCACAATGGATTTCATTTGTACTAATACCATATGCTAAACCCCAAACAATCTTAGCTACTGGGCCGAAGTCTATCCAGAGACAGCAAAGCGTATGCCATAGTACTGGGCCGAAGTCATTAAATGAACAACAAAGTGTATGCCACAGTACTGGGCCGAAGTCTATGGAGAGACAGCTAAACGTGGTGCCACAGTACTAGAGGCAAGCGGTAGAGGTACCATACGTATGGTCAATCACAAAGAAGGACCCGTTTACCTTATCCAATGCTTGCAAGACTTATTTCGTTAGTTCATTAATGCATGTATTCGTCATCATATTCCGTTGTCATTCATTCATTAATACATGCATTCATCGTCATGTTCCTCTTTCATTATCTTTCACTTTATGTTACATAATACTTCGTTCATTCGTTGTCATAATACATAAAGTCATGGAAAGATGTACATTCGATATCATAAGGAACACACATATACCATCCATACATCATCATGCAAGCGTCATACACACATATCATGCCTTAAGCATAAACATGCTTGTCATACTTACGTAGCATACATCATGCATAAACATGCAACGTTACTATTGTGCTCGATGAGAGCCATCTATAAACCTGCAAGGAGACATACATATCATAACTTATGCATAAACATGCATCATCATTATCAATCCCAACATAACCTCGAAGGTCTCAACAGCACTATTTGGGCGACTGAGCATGCTTCAGTCGCATGGCCTCCATGCGACTGAGCGTTAGCGATTGGACTACTATGCGACTAGTTTCTCAGTCGTACGAATGCAAATGTGTGACTGAGCACTTAAGCGACTGGACTCTCAGTCGTATGATTAATCGTGCGACTGAACCTACAGCCGTACGATTGAACCCCAGTCGTGCGTATGAACCTCAGTCGTCCCTCAGTCGTACGATTGACCCTCCAGTCACCTAACCCTAACTGTGCAGCGACTGGAGTTCATCTCGAACTGCAGCCGCGACATACGGCTCTAAAACCCTTCTAAACTCATCTCAAACCCGAATTAACCCTCCCAAACCTTAGGGAATCATACTAGGACACATACAAACTTATATAAGTCCAAATTCATACTTTAAACACACTAAACATGATTTCACCCAAATGGGTCAAACATACACTTTACAAAAATCGGGTTTTATATGTGATCCAACCCCAAAATCGTTTGAAAACATGTAAATAAGGGGTCCTAGAAACTCACACAAGCAAGTAGAAGATGAAGAGCTCCGTTTGGACTAGTTGCTCGACAAGTTTTAAGCCCGGATCACACTTTTCCCTCTTTTTCTCCTTCGGTCGCTCTTCTCTCCTTTTTGACTGAATTTGCGAGTGTGTGGGGAGAGGGTAAGAGCTGCCCTCTCCCTTAAATACCCCTCGTCCAGTCGCCCGAGCTTCAGTCGTGTGGGTACTTCAGTCGCCTGAGCCTCACACGATTGGACCTTCAGTCGTACGATTGCCATGCGTATGGAGCTCCAGTCGTGCGACTCCATGCGTATGAAGCTCCAGTCGCCTGATATCCATGCGTCTGAGCCCCCAGTCGCATGACATTTCAGAAAGGAAATTTCCCGGGTGTTACAGAAAGGAGGTGTTGTTCATCCACTTCTGCTCCAGCTGAGAAATTACCTTGTAGTCAGAGGAAACTCAAACGTAAGCTAGAACCGGAGAAGAGAAGAGACTTTAGGTTTAGTCCTATTACCTGGAAGTAGAGGGGAGTTCACTCACAACCAAATGCACATGTGCATGGGTGTGCATGGGCCACGAACACTAACAAACCCTCCCTCAAACTAGACTTGGGTCAGTCTAGTTTGCTCTTGAGTGAGCACATTCCAAGAAGAAGTCTGAGTCGTTGATATGCTTCCGATGCATAGGCTTAGTAAGAATATCAGCAACTTGATCCTTAGTACCACAATAAACCAACTCCACAGCTTCCTCCTTCACCAAACTACGTAAAAAGTGAAATTGAACTTTAATATGTTTGCACTTGCCATGGAAAACCGGGTTCTTTGAAAATTTGATAGTCGAAGTGTTGTCATAATTTATCGCCACTGGACTGCTTCTCTTTATCCCCAGCTCAGAAAGTACACCTTTGACCCACATGACTTGACACGCACATGTTGCTGCTGCCACATACTCTGCCTCAGTAGATTATAAAGCCACTATACTTTGCTTTTTCGAAGACCATATTACATCAGCACCATCCCACATCACTACGCGCCCAGAAGTACTCTTTCGGTCATTAACATCACCTGCATAATCGCTATCTGTGTAGACAGTCATCTTCCCTTCTCCACCTTGCTTGTACCATATCCCATAGTCTTATGTAACCTGAATATATCTTAACACCCTCTTTGTTGCTGCAAAATGCAATTCTGTTAGCTTTGACATAAAACGACTTATATAACTTACTACAAATTGAATATCCAGTCGAGTAGTCGTCATGTACATTAAGCAGCCAACCAATTGCTTGAACATCGTTACATTCGCAGCATCACCTTCATCTTTGGTGAGTCTAGTTCCTGGAACAATTGGATTCATCACTTCATTACACTCCAGCATGTTGAATCGAGCTAGAACCTCAGCAGCATATTTTCTTTGAGAAAGATGAATGCCATTTGCAAGTTGCATTACTTCTAACCCAAGGAAATATTTCATTTTCCCTAAATCAGACATCTCAAAATCAGCCTTCATCCCTTCCTTAAATTTCTTCAATATTCCCTCATCATTCCATGTATAGAGCATGTCATCTACATAAATGTTCACAAGAAATATTTTACTTCCAGGTTCCTTCTTGATAAACAAGGTGTGCTCATTCATGCTTCGAGTAAAGCCTTCCTTTACAAAATGTTCTTCAATTCTACTAAACCACGCCCTGGGAGCCTGTTTAAGGCCATACAGTGTATTTTCAAGTTTGTACACTTGATCTTCCTTCCCTTTAATCATGAACCCCTGAGGTTGTTGAACATAAACATCCTCTTTTAAAGTACCATACAAGAAGGCTGACTTTACATCCATCTGATGCACTATCCACCCTCTTTGTGCAGCCAATGCAATCATTAATCGAATTATGTCCATTCTTGCAACCGGTGGAAGATTTCAGTGTAGTCTATCCCTATTTCTTGAGCATAACCACGTGCAACTAATCGAGCCTTATGTTTCACCACTTCTCCATTCTCATTATACTTAGTCTTGAACAACCATTTAACACCGATACACTTTGCAACCTTAGGTAAATTCACCAGATGCCACGTGTTATTCTTCTTAATTGACTCTATCTCCGCGGCCATTGCACTTTTCCATACATCATGCTTCACAGCTTCATCGAAAGTAATTGGATCACCACCATTACGTTCCATGAGATTTAATTCGTCTTCAATTTGCCCCTCATTTGAAAGATATAAAGGAGGCCTTCTTATTCTGCCCTCTCTCATCATTGTATTACTGGGACCAGGACTTAACTCAACTGTACTTTGTTGATCACCTGAGGCCGCATTTTGCTGATCTCCTGAGGCTACATTGTTCATTTGTTTTGTTTGTTTCTTCCTCCTCATCTGAGCTCATCTCATCCTGCTCAGAAAAAGTATAATCTCCCCAGGTTATCTTCTTATTTTCAGATTCCTTTCCTGATTCTTGGACCAATCCCACATTAACTCTTCTTGTACTTCAACGTCCCTGCTAATAATTACTGTCATTATGAGGGGATCAACCAACCGGTAGGCTTTGGATTCCTCATAAATTCCAGTAAATATGTAGGTAGTGCTTTTATCATTAAGCTTGCTTCTTCTTTGGTTTGGAACATGAGCATAGACAAGCGATCCCCACACCCGTAGATTATCAACTGATGGCTTATGTCCGCTCCATGCTTCTTCTGGTGTCATCTTTGCAAATGCCTTAGTTGGGCATAGGTTGAGCACATAGAAACTCCACTGAGTTGCTTCTGCCCAAAATAACTTGGGCATTTTCTTTGTTGATAACATTGACACTACCATATTGATGACAGTCTTGTTCTTACGTTCAGCTAACCCGTTTTGCTGTGGGGTGAAGCTGGCTGTAAGTTGCCTTTTAATTCCTTGGTCCTTGCAAAACTTGATGAAGTCACTTGACAGATATTCACCTCCACGATCTGTTCGAAGGCACTTGATTTGTTTTCCTGATTCTTTCTCCACCTTTAGTTTGAATTCTTGAAACTTTCAAGGGCCTGAGATTTCTCAGACAACAAATACACCCAGCCTTTTCTACTATGATCATCAATAAAACTCAAAAAATAGCGTTTACCTGAGTTTGATACTGGAGTAATTGGACCACATATATCAGAATGAGTCAGCTCAAACACTTCCTTCGCTCTCCACATGCTCACCTTTGGGATAGGCTTGCGAGCCTGCTTTCCTTTCATGCAGTCTTCACAGGTTGTGTTAGAGAAAGTGAGCTGTGGAAGGTCTCGAACCATATTGTTCTTCAACAAGTTCTGCATGCCAGTCTTGCTTAAATGCCCCATGCGTTCATGCCACAGTTGAGTATTGGTTTCTCCATACATACAGCCTGCACCTTCTTGTACTGCCTCGTTAACAACCTTTTCAAACACAGGAAACATGCGATTTGAACTCATGTTACTTTTGAAAATCAAACCCTTTTCAGGATGAAACACTTGCATACATCATTCTTGATCAAGAAAGCCAGACCCTTTTTCTGCAATTGTCCAAGACTCAGCAGGTTGTTTTTTAATTCTAGGATGTAATACACATCACTAACTACAATCGTGGTATCATTTACTACTACCTTGATAGATCCCTTTCCATCAACATTCATACGGGTGTTGTTTCCCAACTTGACTGAATTGGAGTAATTCATATCAAGTGAAACAAATCTTTCTTTTATACCACACATGTGATTTGAACAACCAAAATCCAAAAACCAATGAGTACCTTTTTTTTCTTTACTGTCATTTGTCATGAGGATACACTCCTCTCTTTCAACATCTTCTATCAGCATGATTTCTTCATCTTCGTCAAATCTAGCATAGTTGGCTTCCTTGAGGTTTGGGCATTCATACGAGAAATGACCCAGTTTGTGGCAGGAGTAAACATTCAATTGTCTCCTTGTTGAAGGAGCTTCTCCCCCTTCCATGTCCTCTACCTCTGAAACTTGATCGGCCTCTTCTTCTCCCATGATTACCACTATTATCGCCATACTCTATCTTTAAGGCCTGCTCTTCATCCTTTTCCAATTTCTTGAACTTTTGTTCATTAACTACCAATGTGCATTGAAGTTCTTCGATTGACATTTTTTCTATGTCCTTTGATTCCTCAATTGAGACTACAACATAAGTGTACTTCTCAATTAAAGTCCGAAGGACCTCCTTAACAATTTTCGAATCTCATATGCATTCTCCATTGCTTCTCATCTAATTGGAGACTACCAGTACTTGACCAAAATACTTTGATATAGTCTCAGCTGTCTTCATCTCCAGTACTTCAAAATCCCTTTGTAACTTCTGCAGCATGGATTTCTTCACTCGATCATTTCTTGCATATTGTTTCTTCATAGAATCCCACACAGCCTTTGATAAAGGTAATGCTTAACTTGCATGTCCTTCACCCGCAATTCCTCGAGTTTCTTCTTCTGGCCATCTGTTTGAGCAATCCCTACCGCCGGTTCAATAATTCCAGTTTCTATCAGGTCCCATAATTGTTTTGCCCGCAACAAATTCTCCATCATCTCGCTCCAGTATTCGTAATGACCGTCGAACACCGGAATCTTCAACTTTTCTTCATTCATTTTACTGGCTCTCTCTCACGAATCGAGTTGCTCTGAAACTAGATGATAGAAACTATCTCTGATATGAAACTTGAACACACCAATCACTTCTCATTAGCAAGCTACAATGGCTATAAATACATAAACATGAATAAGAAACACGTGGGAACGTGGCCAACTGAAACAATAACGTGGAAATAACCTACTCAACTAGTCCTAAGGAATCGGTCAACAAGTAGAGTTTATAGCTACCACTCCTTGACTTCTTCAACTTATTCAATTTGCTAAAACAATAGCGAAACAATGAAAGACAAGCATGCACACATGCATGGGTGTGCATGGCCACAAACACTAACACGGATAAAGCGGACGATTAGAGGTGGGGTCTCTCTCTGACTGGGGATTTCTCCTCTAAAAGTATAAAGAAATTGATAGCTCAAGCAACCAATCATGGTGAGGTCTAAGATCTTGTGAACTAGTTTGGTTCCTAAAAGGGTTAACATTTTCATTTGACGGGTTGAAATGGATAAACTTCCTACAAGATATGTTCTTCTTCATAGGAATATCCACATTCATTCTCCTCTTTGTGCTTTATGTGAAGAGGTGGAGGAGTCAGTTGATCACATTTTCACCTCATGCGCTATAGCTATAGGGCCGACTCAATATTTCTGGAGGCTTAAAGCGAAGCAAAATTTTGAGGCCCTCACCTATATGTTATTTGTAAAGACCTTTGCCTCAAACCGGCAACATAAACAAATTTCTTTATAGCGTGGCAGAAAACAACTTAGAGCAGAAAACAACCTAATTAACTTAAACATCATCAACTAAAAAAAGCATATTAAATGATAAACAAGTAACAATTGTTTAAAGTAAAGAGAAAAATCAATTGCAAATATAGATTAAAATCAAAACAGACAATGATAAATTATATAAGCAAAAGAACAATGATAGATTAAAGCAATTTAGCATAAATCAAGATTAGACAATAAAAGTTAATAGATCAGATGATTAATTACAAAAGAGAATATAGAATTGATTAACCTAAAAAAATCGTCAACATTGAACACTCAATGAAATTTTGGTGAACAAGTTTCGTAAGTCAACATTGATGAACCTAGTTTTGTATGCTGACCTCGATAAACCTTCAAGAATGTTGTTATCCTTCGATAATTTTGTTATCCTTCTCATTTATTTCTAAAAACGTATGTTTTTATTTGAAATTTGGGGGCTCTTAAATTTTGGGGGACTAAAGCGGTTATTTTAGTTGTTTATACTGTAGAGACGCCCCTGTATAGCTAGTTCCGTATGGGCTCAAATGAGTTTATGGTGTAGAGTTCCTCCCATTTTTGCCTTTTCTTTTATGGATCTTTTGGAGATTCATAAGTTGACCCCGTTTGATAAAACGTTCAAGAATTTCTTTCATGTTGTTATCCTTACCTCTTGTTGGTGTATATTGAAGAAAAGGAACAAGTCTATCTTCAACCAAAAGGCAACATCCATCCACAACATAACTGACAGCATCAAGATTCTCTTTCTCTCGTATGGATTTCTAATAAAAGGCCTAAAGAAGTTCCTCATTGGATGTCTAAATTATCTAACTGCTGTTGGTTAAGTCTTATTGATTGGATGTATTTTGTTTCTCCTATGTTGTTTGTTGTTCCTTACTATATCCATCTCATACCTTCTATTAACTCCCTTAGATTTTTAAAATATATAATTTTTTTATATCATTATATAATCTTTTAGTTTATAAGCTAGTCAAAACACTTTTTTAAAACTACTTTTGAAAAGTCATAAGTTAATAAGTCTTTTTACATCGAAAGTCATTTTCAACTAAAATAAGCAATCCCAAACATGATCTTGAAGGGGTTTACAAGTTAAAAAGCCCCTAAAGGTTTAACTTTATTTTTTCCGGTAAATATACGACACTGATTCGAAGAATATTTGTTATCTTAATCGAGCTTATCAATCCATTTCCCAGCAAAGATCACTCAGTAGGAAACCCATGACTTAAACCCTGTCTCACTCTAAGCATTTTTGCACCGAAGTTTCTATACTTCTACAATATTTTGTGTCTAATATTCTAAATCAAACGTTTATTTTCACATCAAACTAATTTCCCTAGGCACGAAGGGTAGCACCCATTTAAGATGATAATAACAACAAATGTGTTGATATGATGTGCTTAGATGGGTGTTAAGTGGTGCAAAATAAAATAGACGATGCTTAGATGTGGATGGTTAGGTTTAAGCGGATGATAGCAAGCGATGAGGTTATTCGTTAACATCGGAGGAAATGACCAATCATCCATGAGCAATGAGAACATCTAATTGTCATATATGTGGCAATAGGAGAGCTTGGGGAGTATTAGTGTTTCAACTCGAATACTTTAAAGGTTGTACCCAAAATTATTGCAGACAACGTTTTCCTTGTATCATTGAAGTTATTTTTAAATATAATAGCATACGCGTATTATAATTTGCTCTCATTAATATGCCGTCGTTACATTGTTGAAAATAGAGTACTAAGCAACTAAAAGGATGACAAAGGAGGATTTGAACCACATGTCTTGTTCCTTGAAAAATAAAACCATCCACACTAGTCTTGACCCTCCTGTAGAACAGATCTCTAACGACATCCTCTAAAACTAGGACTGAAGACTCGATCTTCCTATCTTATCGAAAATTTATCAGTATGTATATAAGGAATTTAGACTAACTAGGAATGATTTATTTTAGAAACCTTCACCAAGACACAGTTGCATAGTTGTCGATGAAACAAGGACTAGGTCATCCAGACGGTTGATCTAGCGTAGAATGTGCTATGACAGAACTATTAGAAAGATTGACAGAAATTCAGTAAATTTAAGACGGCTAATAATGTGCTTGAGAGAGAAGAAACGAATAAAGAAGCGATGAATGGAGAACCAGTAGACTATCTGATTTATAACGAACTCTATCCTTCATGCTGACAAATAAGTGAAACATCTGCTGGGCACAGTTGTTACATTGGAGCAAGCTATTGATCAATGTCTCTCGACTTTAGTATCAATGGTTACCAAAGACATGGTGAGAGAGTACATACATGCCTTTATAAGCAAGTAATATGACATGTGTGATTTTATTTGAAGTTAACTTAGGAAGAACCAAGGCAAGTGACAAGATGATTAACTATCAATTACTGTATCCAGGAAGCACAATGCGAATACATCTAAGCGGTGTTACAAATACACTTTTGTTAAGTGCTATTTAGATTCACTTTCCTTGGTTATCTACTGAACTTGATTAGTTGAACTCTTCTTACATTTAAACCCACTCTACATCCTTTTATATCCGGATACATTTCATTCATTCTAACGAAGTCTATTATTGGCGCTCTTTGATGTCTTTTCGTGGAGATTTAAATGCATGTGTGTTGGAATGACGAGTACGACAATAGCACTTGTAGGTAGATTCTGCAAACATTTCTTGGAGCCAACACTCCATAGTATAATACACTAATCATAAGACGACCTTTCTAGGAGACACCAATTTAAACAAGAACAAAGGAGGTATGTGGTAATACCACCCGCTGATAGACACCATGAAACTAGAAGCAATCTCGAAGACTCTTGCCCTGTTAAATTATCTTCCATGACAAGATTGTTTACATCACTACGGAGACACCCTTTGTAAGCTTATTCTAAAACGCCATTCACATAGAAGAAAGTGCACGTTGTTGCTAAATTCTAATGTCTTGGTCTAATTGACTGGAACTGTGAATCTACTAGACACGCGTTATGTAGTTAAGAAAACAAGGTTGGATCCTTATTTATTCCATCAATAACTTAGACTAAGGATCATGACTAGACTCATCCTCCTCTTTCGAATATGATTCTGTTGGTTCAAGCCTTGAATTTCACACATGCACACTTACATAATATAGAATTGTGTTACTGCTTGAACTACAAGTTCATTGATTACAAAGTTTACAGTAAATAGAAACAAACAAACTTGATCCTAAAGAAAAGGCAACCTCTACGTGAACTTCCTAAAATCCAGGAGAACAAGCTCCACTACCTTTGACACATTAAACTCTAATAAAACATATGACTTAAAAAAATCCAATAATTAAACTAAAATTTGTTAAACCCGTGAACTAATCCACAACTTTAATCGCAGACCGCTAAACGATGACCCGTGTAATCCGTGAACAAACTCGAATAACCCAACAATCACCCCCTTAATCGGTTTGTTCACACCAATCATTCACAACAGTCGAATCACTTTCTCCTTGAATAATCTAGAGCCTTTCCGGACACACGATCTTCACCTAGTTCACGTCCAAAATCTTATTTAACCGTAACATCTAACATGGCATCCCGTTGGAACCCGGTTCATTAACGTCTTGACTTTTCACGGATCAACGATCTCTTCCCCGGTCACATCCAAAGTCACCCGCGCGACTTGAACTGCAACGCCATAATGTTATCAGAACCATCTTATATTAACAACGTATACCTTTTCCCGATCAACTTTGTTCCAAGAGGCTTCTACCACCGACTACGAAAACAAAGTCACCGCCTTTAACATTTTTTCTTCCGCCAAACGAAACCGAATCCAAAGCCACATGCGTTGACGGATCCTTAACGCTCGTTTTTCACGCATTTCCGTTGGTAAAACTCTTATCACGAAACAAGTTGATCAAAGGTTCTTTGATCACCTCTAACAGCTCGGAACAACAATGTTAATCACGGGTCACCCCCATTGTCTCAAACGATACATCCACCACAACAACGGTTGCACCGAAACACTTCCCGTCTCCGTCTTCTGCTGTCGAACAGTCCCGAACAGCCACCTGCTGTCCCGAAACACACCGGTAACCTGCTGCGTTTGCCCTGCAGCAAGGGCTACACCCTTCAACGGTCGACTCTCAAACCGACCTTACCGTCTCTCGAGCCCTAGGCTCTTGATACCAAATGTTGGTTCAAGCCTTGAATTTCACACATGCACACTTACGTAATTTAGAATTGTGTTACTGCTTGGACTACAACTTCATTGATTACTAAGTTTACATTAAATAGAAACAAACAAACTTGATCCTAAAGAAACGGCAACCTGTACGTGAACTTCCTAAAATCCAGGAGAACAAGCCCCACTACCTTTGGTACATTAAACTCTAATAAAACATATGACTTAAAACAATCAAATAATTAAACTAAAATCTGTTAAACCCGTGAACTGATCCACAACTTTAATCCGTGATCCGTTCACCTGGCAGACCGCTAAACGGTGACCCGAGTAATCCGTGAACAAACTCAAATAACCCAACAAATTCTACCCTTAGGGAGTCGATCTTCAAACCATCATCGACAAACAAGTTTTCTAAACACTTTATAGTTACTCTCAACGACCGTATTATACGACCAATGAATGTCCTTGAATAGTGGAGTTATCCTTTCGAGGTCCTCACTAATTGAAAACAACCATACATTACTAAAATTTTTAGATTTTCACTAACTGTCGTGATTGACTTATCAAGTCTATTCCTTTAAATCAGTATTAGCCTCGCGTTACCACCCTATGAAACATGCAATGGATCATCTACAAGGAGCAGAAAACCTTATGCTTTAAGTGAACGTTTTGCGTATGGTATACTCTCTACACTCTTATTACAAACACCACAAAGTGTAATCCTAAATTGGACAAGTGAGAGCGTTAAGCCGGAACCAAGCACACAGAATATAAAATTGCGCCAATTTGAGTCTCAATCCATTATAACTTATGATCCTATACCATATGACCACTTATTCTTTCAATGACAACAGGCATTATCTACAAAGGATTTGAAAGCAACTTACAGATTTCTCGACTCTGTTGTTCAAGCACAAGAACCTTACAAATACCAGCTCTACTTATTCCTTTTTCCGCAATCATAACATCTTTGATTATAACATTACTACCACACGTGAAGTATTTATGATCAAACAAGACTTCTCGCAACAAGTCCATGTGCTTATATATTGTGGAGACCTTATTACTGTCCAAAAATCACAGTAGTGTCAACTCGTATCAAATCCAACCATCTATAACCAAGAAATGACTCCTTAAGTTCTAACTCATCCCATAGATATACAAATAGCTAATTGAATGATCCATAGATTATAGAAGTTGTTGAGGTGACGAACAAATAAATGGTACACATATATGCATATCAACTAAGAGTTTCTGTTGAAAGCACTCCTCACAAAACATTTCTTCATTTTCCATGCAAAGATGACAAATGTTATGAAATTGTTATAAGTATTGTATCAAGTAAACAAGTGCTCAAGTTAATTACGCCAGCAACCTATTATTGATGCTGATCTGTCTGTAGATCAAACATTTCAAAAAAATTTAGAAACATGAAGTTATAAAAGATTCTCATTCATTAATGGTATGTCTTAAAAACCATGCACATCCTAAATTCAAAATAACACTTTTCATACAAAATAATAGACCCATTCAGATTTGACCTGTTTGACTTTTTTTCAACCCTGATTCAGAAACCACAAGGGGGCGTTCTTGGTTGACAATAAAAAAAAATACAGTCAGTCAACATTTGATTATTATTGAAAAACAGTAATTGCATAACTTACAGTTTCATGGAACTAAGAAAATAAGACAAACTGGGAATGGGTTACAGTTACCTGATAAACCCTGCCACCATTCACAATCCCATAAAGATAGTAAAACCTGACCAAAAAACAATTAAAAAGTCCCAAGTATATTTGTCTAAATTAATATCTTCAATTAACATGAGAGTATAATATAAAAAGTAGACCATGGAAAAGGTAGCACAAGGGAAATCTGAAACTTCGTCTAAATTAATATCTTTAATAGCACTTTTCATACAAACAATAAACCTATTTACTTTTAAGCAAACTTTTCAAGATTTAACCCATTTGACTGTTTACAACTCTGATGCAGAAACCAGTAGGGCCGTTCTTGGTTGACAGTATAAAAAATACAGTAGGTTAACATTTGGCTATAGTTGAGAAACAATAGGATCATACCTTATGGTTTCATGGGACATAGGTAAAAGAATAGAATGGTAATTCTCAAAAAGCATTTCTTCATTTTTCATGCCATACATGTCGTGAAATTGTTATTTGTTAATATCTATTATATCAAGAAAGTTGTTGACGTGACTACCAAATAAATTGTAAACATATATGCATATCAACGATGAGTCTATTAAAAGCAATTCTCAAAAAGCATTTCTTCATTTGTCATGGCATACATGTCGTGAAACCGTTAATATCTATTATATCAAGAAAGTGAACAAGTGCTAAATTTCATTAAGCCAAGAGCCTATTCTTGGCAAGACCGGACGTGGTGGTGTCCATAGGTGGCGTCAAATTTGCTGATTTGGACACAAATGGGGCGCTAAAGCCACTACATTCTAATTAAAGGGGGCTTCAAACCCATATTTGGCCAAGCCCTTAGGGGCATTAAAAGAGGTGTGAATCAAAATTTTCTCACTTTTGACAATCTTTAACTAAAATGGGCTTTAAAACCACTAGACTTGTCTTAAAAAAGCTTTAACAAATTCATATTTGCCTATGTGGCATTTTAACTAAATAAACCACTACACATGGTCTAAATATAAAATTAAACATAAGGGAGACTACCTTACCTTGTTTAAAGTGACAAGTTGGCTAAGGATAATAAGGACGGCTAGACTATTGGCTCATAAAAACAAAGATAATACTCAATATTTTGTGGGAACCTTGGTTTAAAAAAGCGTGAGGCGCTCTGAAGCGTTTAAGTACCAATATTTGAGGCGCCACGCCTCAAGCGTGAGGCGAGGGCTTCACGTATGCGAGGCGATAAAACTAAAAATAATAATAATAAATTATTATGCATGACACATTTCACTTCATAATCATAAACACAAAACATACTTAGAATTTAAAGTTTAGAACATAATTAAACATCTTTAAAAACATAACTAAATGTCTCAAATCAATCATTCATCAACAATCCAAGCCTCATCTCCCTCAAGATTAAAGGGCTGGAGTAAGAATCGAAAGGCTAGAGTAAGAACTGAAGGGCTGGAGTAAGAATCGAACGGCTGGAGTAAGAACTGAAGGGCTGGAGTAAGAACCTGATGTGAATGGCGATGGGGCTGGAGTAACCATTGAAGTTTGAACACCGATTGATGATTTAGGGTTCTAATATATAGGCTTTTGTTTAGATGATATAGAGTTGTGGGTTGGCCCTGCGATAGATTTAAAGTATAGAAATGGGCGAGAAGTTGATCTTAATAAAAAGCCCAACATTTAACTAAACTTGACCAGGACTGATTCTGACCAAACATACCTGAAGCACCGCTTCACATCGCCTCACGCCTTGTTACTGAAGCGGCGCGCTTCAGAGCGCTTCATGTACATCCGGTGCCTCGGTGAAATAAAGCGCTATGCCAAACGCCTCAAGCGCCTCGCGCTTTAAGCAACGCCTCAGAGCGCTTTTTTAAACTAAGGTGGGAACTACCACAACTTTTTTTATTAATACGAAGAAAAAAAGACGACACCTTAAACTCTATACAATGACCCTCTTTATATTACTTCTAACATTAATTAATATGAAACCACAACTCAAATACAGCTGGAATGACAACCTATTTTTACAACCAAAACATTTAATACTTTCCTAATATTTACCCTCACTAACATTTTCTACATGTGAACTAATTCCACCCTCTTCTTTCTTGGTTCACCCGTATACACACTTGAACATCAAGCTTACTTTCTAATATTCTCGCCCTTAATCTTGATGTTGTATCACCTTGGTCTTGAATTTTGAGTAACATCTAATTTAAAAGGGCTTTAATAAATTCATAAACTAAGGTGGGAACTACCACAACTTTTTCTATTATTATGAAGAAAAAAAGACGACTACTTAAACTCTATACAATGACCCTCTTTGTATTACTTCTAACATTAATTAATATGAAACCACAACTCAAATACAGCTGGAATGACAACCTATTTTTACAACCAAAACATTTAATACTTTCCTAATATTTACCCTCACTAACATTTTCTACATGTGAACTAATTCCACCTTCTTCTTTCTTGGTTCACCCGTGTACACACTTGAACATCAAGATTACTTTCTAATATTCTCGCCCTTAATCTTGATGTTGTACCACCTTGGTCTTGAATTTTGAGTAACATCTAATTTAAAAGGGCTTTAATAAATTCATATATGCCTATATGGCATTTTAACTAAATAAACCACTACACATGGTCTAAATATAAAATTAAACATAAGGGAGACTACCTTACCTTGTTGAAAGTGACAAGTTGGCTAAGGATAACAACTGCTAGAATAAGAAAAACAAAGATAATAATTGGTATTTATGGGAACTACCGTGAATTTTTCTTATTAACATGAAGAACAATAGATCACATTTTAAACTCTATACAATGACCCTCTTTTATACTACTCCTAACCTTAGTTACTATGAAACCACAACTGAAACATAACTGGAACGACATTTACAGCCAAAAGATTCAATACTTTCCTAATATTTACCTTTACTAACATTTTCTACATGTGAGCTGGTGTAGACCAAAAACAAGATAAATAACTGAACATGTTGATTCACAAAGAATATCAAAAACAATTCTTCTATCGTTGATTCACAAGCAATACCAATAATCAGGAATTTCACACAATAACACACTTGTGAAAGGGAGAAAAAAAGACTTTCCATATATTTCAAAACTACTAATATCCCAAGGTTCATAGAATATAAAATTCAAGGTAAAATTCGAGTGGGCCTCAAAACATAAACAGGCCGAAAACTATGCCGTAAACAAAGTCCAACAAAAACTAAAAATAACATAAAAAGTTAAAATACACATAGAGTAATTCGTTTTTAAGCCAGAACGACACCCTACAACGGTTTGTAGAAATGTTCTCCTCGATCCAACGATCGGTTTGACTAGTCATACGCCCAAAACGGAGCCTTCTAGCCCAAATTATAGCCATTTTAGTGAAGCCCTCTTGGACAAGCGATCCTTGACCTCAAAATACAAAAAACTTGCTCCTCCACACCTGGGCTCGCGCCTAACTCCACCTTCTTCTTTCATGGTTCACCCTTATACACCCTTGAACATCAAGATTACTTTCTAACATTCCCGCCTTTAATCTTGATACTGTACCATCTTGTTCATGAATTCTATGCAACACCCGTTGTTGATTCACTGTAATTCTTGGACTATTTTTCTATCTCAAAACTATCATCTCATGAATCTGCAAAAACTTTCCCATATTCCATTCATCACAATGATGAAAATTATGGCCTGTATATCTTCTTCTTTGGTCATGTCTTCTCTTTTAATTCCTGATGGTATCATATCTTCTACTTCAGGTTAGATCAGATTTCTTCTCGACTACCTCTGCATTAGACAAATAGTAAAGTCTGTTGGCCGTAAACTTAGAGAAGTCAAACCATTATTAGTATTTGTATATAATGGATAGTTGTGTAAATACTCTGAAGTATAGGGTCACTATTTGTGTATGTGTCGTTTAGGGTTAAGGTCATGACGATTACGGAATAACAGTCGCTATGGTTTTAAATACCCCTATACATCGACATTTGAATGTAATACAATTGTGTTTAGTATGTTCCATTCAATTGTATTCAGTATGTGTTTGTATTTTGTATCTCTCACAATTCAACCGAGTGGCCTTGTTCTTCTTCACAGCCCAATCATATTTCTAGTTATTGCTCGCGGTATAAAGCGTGGGGTCATAGTATATGGTTAAGGTACCTGCTAAGGTGATGTATGACCGTCCCGGTTAAGCACGACAAACTCTAGTTCGCTAAATCCGATACTAAGAGAGTTCATTTTGCAAACGAAGTCTGGAGCAAAGATGTTAGTAGAATGAGTTAAAAAGAACCATTTGGTTTTAAAGACTACGACTGAAACTACATTTTGTAATGGGTGTGGAGGTAACGGGTGGTGTTTGAGTAGGAGGTGAAGGTAATGGAGGCGATGAAGGTGGAAAAGTGGTCGGTTCTAGAGGGAATCCGGGTAGTGGATTAGGGAAGGCAGAAAGTATGGAGAGGGTGGCGGTGGTGTAGGACGAGAAGTAAGTGATTGTTTGTATGGGAAAATATGTTCATTGAAGCGGATATGGCGAGCGCTGTAGATACAGTTAGTGGAAGGATTAAAACATCGATAGCCATGATGAGATAAGTTGTAGCTAAGAAAGACACATGGGGTGGAACGAAACTCCATTTTGTAACAGTTATACGGGCGAAGATAAGGAAAACATTGAGAACCAAATACCTGTAGAAAGTAGTCAGGTTTCCTTCTGAAAATGTGTTCAAAAGGAGATTTGTTAGATGAAACACGAGAGGGAAGCCGGTTAATAAGATACACGGCCGTTTCAAAGGCAAAGTGCCAGAAACGTTGAGGAAGACTGGATTGAGCCAAGAGAGTCAAACCAGTTTCGACAACGTGAAGATGACGACGTTCAACAATCCCATTTTGTTCGCTTGTGTGTGGACACGAGCGTCGATGAATAATACCAAGGTTGCGACAAAAATTGGAAATCTGCCCGAATTCACCCCCCTCCTAGTCAGATTGTATACATTTTAATTTAGTGTTAAATTAGCGTTCAACCATGGTGATGAAATTGGTTAAAGTGATATAAACATCATATTTTTGTGTTAGATGATAAATCCACTTGTAACGAGTGCAATGATCCACACATAACAAAAAATAACCATGTCCATCAAACGATGGTGAAGGTGAAGGACCCCAAACATCACAATATACAAGATCTAAAATATTATTACTGTGAAAAGTAGAGAATCGAATAATGATAATTTTGAATATTTTCCCATTTGACAAGAAGAACATAAATGATTGGATAGTTTATCCAAATGAGAAACAATTGAACGAAACACTTGATTATGATGATGTCCTAAACGTTGATGCCAAAAATTTAAAGAAGCTTTGAAAGCAGTGAATGCAACCTTAGGTAAAGACTTGAGTTGTGGAAGGCGCATGGAATATAAACCCTGCTCACTGGGACCCGTAAGGAGGGTATTGTGTGTAGACTCGTCCTTCACAACAAAGTAAGAGTAGTGAAATTCAAAGAAGACATTGTTATCAAAACAAAATTTCTGAACAGATAAGAGGTTTTGTGTTAGTTTAGGAGCATGAAGAATATCGGATAAATGAAAAGTTTTGTATGATGAATAGATTTTTGAAGAACCAGTGTTAAAAATAGGAATAGATTTACCACCAACAAGTAAAGAATCGTTACCATAGTATGCCTCTGAGTTGTCTAGACTTGATAGATCCAGAGTGGCATGATGTGTTGCACTAGTTTCGGGCTTCCAAGTGGTGCCATAAGAAGATCCAACATCAGAGTGGGCTGTGAAGTTGGCTTGAGGTGTGGAACGAGGTTGATTATGTTGATTTGGGCACTGTGAAGGTAGGTGACCAATTCCACAACGATTGCTGTGACCATAAACCATATTCTGAGTTGAAGCCCATGAGAATTGTCGTGTGCCACTATTATCTCTAGGTCGTGGAGTAAAAGCACCACGAGAATTACAACGTGAGTAGGTGCGATTGTGTCCACCACCGCGATTGTTGTTGTAGGACCGAGAACCATAATTCGCTTGAGGTTTTGGTACGATGCCAGGACTTAATTGCTCTCCCAACTGAGAGGCCATTAACTGAATGTTTTGAAGTTGTTGCTGTAATTGATCAAGAGTTGGTTGGGTTGATTGTGCAGCAGCTGAAAGTTGGCGTTGAGGGGCTGAAAAACAAGGCTGTTGCGCAGCAAGAAACGCCTTCAGGTTGATGTTTAGAGTGGTGGTGATTAGGTAATCATGGTTACTGAGAATGGCATGGATTTCGTTGAAGGTGACAGGAGGGGAACGAGCCAACAGGATACACTTGAGACCATTATATTCTTCTCTTAGTCCTGCAATAGTAAACATAACAAGATCTTTGTCTTTTACTGGTTCACCAATATTTGCCAAAGCGGTTGCATATCCTTGTGCTCTTGAGAGATAATCTGCGGGTTTTTCATCACCATTTTGAGTTATTCTGATAAGCTGATTCTTGAGAGTGAATTCGTGGGCAGTAGTATTTGGAGCATAAGCCCGCTCTAATGAAAGCCAAACTTCGCGAGAAGTTTTTCCTTGTACATGTTGATACAAATCTTCAGAAACTGCAGTTGTGATTAGAGTTTGGATGTGGGCATCGTTGGAAATCCACGGGGTATAACTGGGATTATCGGCGGTGTTTGATCCAACAGCAGCTGTTTTTTCTGGACAAGGTATTGTTCCATCAACATAACCGAAAAGGCGAAAAGATTGTGTGATGTGAGAAACGATTCAATCATTTGATCACCAGTGGCCATGATTTGTGGGTTTGAGAGTGAGAGTTATTGATGGTCTTCTCGGCGTTGGTAAAGGCTGTTGTTACGGCCATGGTTACTGTCGAACGCAGAATTAGGGTTAGAGGTAGGAGATGGCCGATCGAAGATGCCGATTAGGGTTAGAGTCTGATTTGGCTCTGATACCAAATCAAACTATCAAAAGTAATTTCATTGAATAAATATTGAAGAGATTACACCAAACATATATAGATAAATAAGTCACATCTAGGCACCCTAGACTAATGAGAAGATTACTAAGACTAAATAAACAATAGCCGACAGTCTAATAAGCAGGCACCGACGAGGACGGCCTATAAAACAGTCTGATGATTGATTTGTTGGTATTTATCACTACTAGAAATCACCAGGGACTGCTATTCGTTAACGGTATAAAAAATTAACCAGGAAGACAGTCAGTCAACATTTTACTTTTGTAAGAATTAGTAAAATCGTACCTTACAGTTCCTTTGTTTTACAACCCAAATACAATCGCTTTCATTCACTTCAATGAATTCGTTCGCCATAAGATCATGCCGGCCGCCATCTCCCTCAGTTTCTAGTGAAAACATAGACAAAAGCAACAAGAAGTTGTTAATCTAAAGTTGAGTTAAATGTATAGAATCAAGATAATGAACTCTTGAGAGAACTTTTTTTTGACAATTTTACACTTCAAACAAATGCTTCAAGGAAATGAGCTGTTATTGTCAAAACCAGATACTGAATAAAGTGAGTAAACCTTCCAGCATCACGCGTTTTAGTACATAAGACGCATACAAATCAGCAACCCTCTTCTTGATCAAACCTCGTGAAAAGAAATTAAAAATAACTAATATTAGACATACATTATATTATGTGTATCGTCTTTAAATCCAAGCGGTAAAGAACGAGAGTTCCTAACCTAATCCACGGATGGAGTCGCACAGAGCGGCGATATCAATGTTGGCATCGTTAGGAACCTGCGATTTCTTGTTCAAGAATGATAAAATGGATGGCCTTGAGCACCTATTCACTCTTGGTATAATAGTTTTAACAATTTCACAACATTAGAGTCAACCAAGTCAAATAAGCTGACAATAGAATGGATAAAGTCGGTCATCAACTGAAATCAAAAAAATAAACGAAAAGAATAACCAAACCTGTCCTTGGTAGATTTCTCCTACGATATTCAGTATCAATTTGAGATTATTATCCTCTACCTGCAAGAACGAAGTCACCGTGAGCGATGAAAATGAAGAAGACAAACAAAATCTTTGATTTGCTACTTTACCAAAACAAAAAAAGCATACGAAATGAGTTACCAGAAGACTTATCTCATGATGCTATAAACGCAGAGACAAATGTCCTCGAAACACCACAAGGACCAGCGATATAAATTTGAGATTATTATCCTCTGGCCACAACAAAAGAAGTTGTTGTTAATGATTAAAACACACCATGAAAAAGCACAGGTCAACCTACATCTTTGATTTGTTAGTTAACTAAAATAATGCCTATGAAGCCAATTACCTGTAGTAGACTAATTTCAAAGGGATGCTGTGAAACCAAAGACAAATATCCTCAAACACTACAAGAACTAGAAATCGGGCCCTAACAAAAACACAAAGAATAACGTAAAAGTAGACAGCATAAGGTGAATGATCATATCCTAAACATCTTACAAAATTAGGGAAGAAGAAAACCTCAACATAGAGCAGTTTGGGTTCTCACACATTCTGTAGCACAACTTCCGTGAGGAAAAACTGATAAACAGTTAATAAGCTCCACAGGCTTGAAGGGGAATCCAATAAGTTTTAAAGCAGGCACCTACGAGGACGGTCAATGAACTTGTCTCAGCCCAGAACTAATGAAAAACTGGCGTATATGTCATTTAAATCAACAAAGTCAAGTATACTTACAGCACAGAAGTCGTGTCAATGATGACCCTACAAAAGACAAACTACATGACTGATTTTTTGGTATTTATCACTACTAGAGACCACCAGGGTCTGTTATTGGTTGACGGTTTAAAAAAATAACCAGGAAGACAGTCGGTCAACATTTTATTTTTGTAAGAATTAGTGTAATCGTACCTTACCGTTCCTTTGTTTTACAACCCAAATACACTCGCTTTAAGTCACTTCAATGAATTCGTTTGCCATAAGATCACGGCGGCCACCATCTCCCTCAGTTTCTAGTGAAAACATAGACAAAAACAACAAGAAAATATTAATCTAAAGTTGAGTTAAATGTATAGAATCAAGATAATGAACTCCTGAGAGAACTTTTTGTCAAAACTTTTAGACTTCAAACAAACGCTTCAAGGAAATGAGCTGTTGTTGTCAAAACCAGAAACTGAATAAAGTGAGTAAACCTTCCAGCATCACGCGCTTTAGTACATAAAATGCATTCAGATCAGCAACCCCCTTCTTGATCAAACCTCACGAAAAGAGATTAAAAAAACTAATATTAGACATATATTATATTAAGTGTAACGAGGTTAAACCCAAGCGATAAAGAACGTTCCTAACCTAATTCACTGACGGAGTCGCAGAGAGCAGCGGCATCAATGTTGCCATCGTTAGCAACCTTTGATCTCTTGTTCCAGATAGATATAATGGATGGAGTTGAGTACCTATTAACTCTTGGTATAATAGTTTTAACAATTTCACAACATTAAAGTCAAGCAAGTCAAATAAGGTGACAATAGAATGGATAGAGTTGGTCATCAACAGAAATAACAAAAATAAACGAAAAGATTAACCAAACCTGTCCTTGGTAGATTTCTCCTACGATATTTGGTATCAATTTGAGATTATTATCCACTACCTGCAAACAAAATAAGTCACGGTGAGCGATGCAAGTGAAGAAGACAAACAAAATCTTTGATTTGTTACTTTACCAAAAAAAAGAGCATATGAAATGAGATACCAGAAGACTTATCTCATGATGCTATAAACGCAGAGACAAATGTACAAATCACCACAAGGACCAGCGATGGACCCTAACAAAGATACAGAAAGTTAGCATATATTATATATTAAGATATACAAACCAAACCGGTTTTAAGGACTTGTACTTACATGCTTTCCATGCATGTAAATTACTATTCTTTATTGCTGCTGATTAATTGTAAAGTAATTTTCTGCCACTATTTGCAATCCCATATAATAGTAAATCCCAACGAAGCACCATTGACATCCCTAAGGCTGTTGTTTTAAGGGCACTGAGTGTTCTTGCAAGAAAAATAGTACCTCATCAAGTAAATCATAGTTACTAAGTAATAACAATACATAAATACTAATCATTTTTTTTAAATAATTGCAAAAGATTATATGGTCACGAGTTACTCACAAGATTTCCAATAGCCCACCAGAATGTACATTTCATCAGATTAGTCTTAAAATATTATGGGAAGAGATATTTTAAGCAAAACAAGGCCATAAACCAAAGTAATCAAGACTAAACCTTAGCATTCCAACTTCGACCCATTCCAAACTTGAACCATGATCATGACCATACTGACTATCATTTTGACACGTAGCATCCCCCTTTTAGACCTAATATAATACAGGTTGCATGCCCAATTCTGTGCCCATACCCCGCAAACAGAGAAGTCGTGTGAATAATGAATCTGCGAAAGGCAAACTACATCACAGATTTGTTAGTAAACCAAAACTTACATATGAAACCAGTAACAAATGTCCTCATAACTCTGTGAGGAACAAAACTTGATCCCTAAGAAAAACACAAAGAATTAATTAGTATATGTAAATATATGTAATGTATGTGAAAGCAAAAGAAGTCCTTACTGTTTAGCCCACCAGGTTGTCACGCAGAATTGAACCAAGGAATTTTATTATAGTTTGCAATAACTACAATATTACACTTAATATAGAGCTGAGGTTACAATAGGAGACAGGCTGTCAAATCAATATAAATCAATTTGTGCAATACTTTCTAAATATAGTTTAACATTCCCCCGCAAGTTGAGGGCGGGGAACGACCTGCAACTTGGATCGTAAGAACATAAACCGTTGAGAGGATAGGGGCTTCGTAAACACATCTGCAACTTGATCACTTGTGGAGATGAAGTTGACATTTAACTCTCCTTGAGCTACCTGTTCACGGACAAAGTGGAAGTCAACTTCTACGTGCTTGGTGCGAGCATGAAATACAGGATTGGCCGAGAGGTAGGTAGCTCCTAGATTATCACACCATAGAGTAGGAGTTATTTTTGGTGAAATGCCAAGTTCATGAAGGAGAGCCTTCAGCCAAATTAGTTCGGCGACAATGTCAGTTATGGCCTTGTACTCGGATTCAATTGACGATCTGAAGACGGTGCGCTGTTTGCGGGCAGCCCATGAGACAAGGTTTCTTCCCAGATAGATGGCAAACCCCCCGTGGAGCGCCGATCAACTGGGCAGCCAGCCTAGTCGGAATCAGAGTAGGCGTGTATAGATGGAACATTTGTCGGCTGCCAGTGAACATCCGTAAATGCCTGTAGGGACGCATCTGAATCATGGCGAATAAGAAGGCCCATGTTGGCGGTTCCTTTCAAATAGCGCAGGATGCGCTTGACTGCAGCCCATTGATTTTTTGTTGGAGTGTGCATGAATTGGCATACTTTATTGACTGCAAAGGCAATGTCGGGTCTGGATAACGTGACGTATTGAAGAGCCCCGACAATCTACCTGAACTTTGTTGGATCAGTGAATGTTGGGCTGTCATCGGGAGTCAGTATCTGGGAGGTACTCATTGGCGAGCTGACTGGTTTGCAGTCAAGGAGACCCGATCAGTTGAGGATGTCCATGATATACTTTCGTTGGGACAGAATCAGATTGTTCCCTTGATGTAGTACTTTAATGCCCAAGAAGTAGTGGAGCTGACCCAAGTCTTTGAGAGGAAAGGCGGAGCTGAGGTGGCTAATTATGGAGTTGATTGCCAAATTGTTGTTGCCCGTGATTATAATATCGTCAACATAGACGAGGATGTAAACAAGGGTGTTGTTTGACTTGAAGATGAACAAAGATGGATCCGTTTTGGATCCGATGTAGCCCCGTTGTTGCAGCACAGTTGATAAGCGGTTAAACCACGCTCGTGGAGCTTGCTTAAGTCCATACAGATATTTGTGGAGGAGGCAAACATGATTCGGTTTGGTTGGGTCTACAAACCCGGGAGGTTGTCGCATATAGACGGTTTCCTCCAAGTCACCATGTAGGAATGCATTCTGGACGTCCAATTGTCGAAGTGGCCACTTTTGAGTGGTAGCAAGGGAGATGATCGTCCGAATGGTGGTGGGTTTGATTACCGGGCTGAAAGTTTCATGATAGTCGATTCTCGGCTGTTGGTGGAATCCCTTGGCTACAAGTCTAGCCTTGTAGCGGACGACATTGCCTTGAGCATCTTCCTTCAACCTGTATAACCATTTACAGTCAACCACATTAGTGTTTTTGACATAAGGTACCAAAGACCATGTTCCGTTCTTAAGAAGCGCATTAAACTCATCAGTCATGGCTTGACGCCACTCCGACGTTTTGTTGGCAATGGTAAAGTTGGTGGGTACAGGAATGGGTGTGGTTGATACTTTTGTGTGATATGCGGATGGATTGTACGGGGTGGTACGTTTGGGGTTGGGACGAAGATTCGGTGGTCGAGTGCGAGGTGGAGGAGGAGGTGGAGGTGGTGAAGGTGGGGGTGATGGATTGGGAGGTATGTTTTGAGGGGAAGTTGAGGTAGAGGGTGGGTCAGCAGGAGGTTGTTCAGTGGGTGAGTAGGGATGGGTGTTGGTGGAGGGCAGGTTGGGTGTGAGAGGGTTGTTAGGGGTGGGTGGAACAGGTTGTGTGGATGAGCAATGGGTGGGTGTTGTGGATGTTGAAGGTGGGTCAGGGAAGATGGAAGTGTAGGGAGGGTAGGAGGATGTCGGTTTGGGTGTAGGTAGTGGTTGAAAAGGGAAGATTTCCTCGTTGAACCGAACGTGCCGGGCAATGTAAATGCGTTCAGTTGTGACATCGAAGCAGCGATAGCCATGGTGATTGGGACTATAGCCGAGGAAGACACAAGACGTGGACCGGAAGTCCATTTTGTGTCGATTGTATGGGCGTAAGTGGGGGAAGCATTCACAACCGAAGACACGAAGGAAGGTGTAGTCCGATTTGCGGTTGAAGATGTGTTCAAAGGGCGATTTGTTTGGAAGATATACGAGATGGAAGGCGGTTAATTAGAAAGACTGCAGTATCAAATGCAAACCGCCAAAAACGTTGAGGAAGTTTGGCCTGGGCTAGAAGTGTGAGCCCGGTTTCAACAACATGACGATGGCGACGCTCAACGAAGCCGTTTTGTTCACTCGTGTGAGGACAGGAGCGTCGATGGATGATGCCAAGTGATGTAAAGAAGCTGGACAGATTTCGAAACTCCCCTCCCCAGTCGGTTTGGACAGATTTCAGTTTTGTGTTGAATTGTCTTTCAGCCATGATGACAAAGTTTTTGAATGTAGAATAGACATCGGATTTGTGTGCCAACGGATAAAACCACATATATCGGGTGTGGTGATCAACACATAACATGAAATATCTATAACCATCAAGAGAAGTAGTGGAGGATGGTCCCCAAACATCACAATATATAAGATCTAGGATTTTATTGCTACGGAAATTAGAGCAAGAAATTGACATTTTTGAAGATTTCCCTAGTTGACAGGGAGTACATAATGAAGAAGACAATTTTGTAGTGACAGGTAAAGAACTAGTAATAATAGATTTAAAAAGACGTTGGTGTGGATGTCCGAGTCGTTGATGCCAAATGGAGGAGGATGCTTTGGTGACAGTGAAGGCGAGCTTGGAAATGGACTTGAGTTAAGGAAGTTGTAGAGAGTAGAGACCATTCTCAGTTGGACCCATAAGGAGGAGGGTACGTGTAGACTCGTCCTTCACAACAAAAAAAGATGAGTGAAACTCAAAGAATACATTGTTATCTAAACAGAATTGTTGAACAGATAGTAAGTTCTTTTTAATTTCAGGAACATGAAGGACATTTGATATATTAAATGTTTTGTTGGAGGAATGAATTTTGGATGAGCCAATGTGAAGTATGGGAAGGGGCTTACCATCACCAACGTGGAGTGAGTCGTTACCGTGATAGACATCGGAGTTGTCTAGGCTTGATAAGTCCGGAGTTGCATGATGAGTGGCACCCGTATCAGGGAACCAAGTGGTGCTCGGGTTTGATCCAGCATCAGTGAGTGTGGTGAGGTTAGCTTGGATGGGCTGCTGCTGCTTGAATGATGAAGCTGATTGGGATGGGCAGTGTGCTGGAAGGTGGCCTATGCCACACCGGTTACAGTGACCGTAAACTGTGTTTTGTGTGGTCGCCCATGCAAACTGGCGGGTGGTGCTGTTGTCACGGTTTCTGTTGTTAGTCGTCCCCCTGAAGGTGCCACGGTTGCTGCCTCGTCTGCCTCCACGGTAGTTGTTTGACCGAGAGGCAAACGCCGCATGTGGTGGGGTGTTAGATGGTGGAATAGGGTTGAGTTGGTAACCAAGTTGAGCTGCCATTAATTGGAGGTTGCTGAGTTGAGTTGGAATGTTGTTTGGGTTGGATGTAGAGAATCCGACCATGGTGTTAAGGGCCTGCGGTACTGTGCTAGGGGTGGGGATTGGTTTGTTGATCAAATAATCATGGTCATGCAGCAGCCCATGAAGTTCATTAAAGGAAATTGGTGGGTGTCGGGCCAAAAGATTGGCCTTCAGGCCATTGTATTCTTCTCGAAGGCCTGAGATTGCAAGCATCACCAAGTCTTTGTCCTTCATGGGCTCACCAATATTGGCGAGGGCAGTGGCATACTCTTGTGCACGACTTAGATAGGTTGATGGGGTTTCATCGCCCTTCATCGCTATTTTCAGGAGCTGTGTTTTAAGAGAGTACTCACGGGAAGAAGTGTTTGGTGAGTATGCTCGTTCTAGAGCAAGCCAAAGATCCCTGGAGGTTGTGCCTTGAACGTGTTGAAATGAAGCTTCAGAGATGGTGGATATGAAGAGCATGCGCACGTGGGCATCATTGGAGATCCAATGGAGGTGTCCAGGGTTGGTAACAGCCGGGGTTTCTTCGGTTGCAGTGGTCATCTGTGGTGGACATTTGATGGTGCCATCAACATATCCGAACAGATGATTGGAGATGAGGAATGGTTCCAGCATCGCTTTCCAGTACCCATAATTGGAGGGGTTGAGGGTGAATGCGAATTTGTGGGAGTTAAGTGCAGTCTTTTCTGCAGTGGTTAGGGCAGAGATGGTTGCCATCGGAGGGTAGAGATGAAGCTTGCCGGAGTTAGGGCAGAATGGTAGTGGTTTTGCTTTAGCAGCCGCCGGCGGTTTTAGGGTTTAGGTTCCTTGGCTCTGATACCAAATTGAACCAAGGAATTTTATTATAGTTTGCAATAACTACAATATTACACTTAATATAGAGCTGAGGTTACAATAGGAGACAGGCTGTCAAATCAATATAAATCAATTTGTGCAATACTTTCTAAATATAGTTTAACACGCAGACACACACAATCCACAAGCCAAGCACCTTGAGTGGGAGCTGATAACAAGTACAGTCTTGAAGGGGAATTCGCCTTTCGAGTAATAAAGCACGCACCGTCAATCCATGAAACCAAAACTGCACACAAATTGGCACATGTATCATCAGTCAAGCAAGTCCAGTAAACTTACAATAGAATGGATATAGTTGAACATTAAAAAAAAGATTAATACTTAAACCTCTCCTCAGTAGATTTCTCAGAGTATAGTCAATGTAAATTTGAGATTATTATCCTCTGGCCACAATAAAAGAAGTCATTGTTAATCATTAAAACACACCATGAAAAAGCACAGGTCAACCTACATCTTTGATTTGCTAGTTAACTAAAAAATGCCTATGAAGCCAATTACCGGTAGTAGACTAATTTCAAAGGGATGCTGTGAAACCAAAGACAAATATCCTCAAACACTACAAGAACTAGAAATCGGGCCCTAACAAAAACACAAAGAAAGAATAACGCAAAAGTAGACAGCATAAGGTGAATGATCATATCCTAAACATCTTACAAAATTATGGAAGAAGAAGAAAACCTCAACATAGAGCAGTTTGGCTGCTCACACATTCTGTAGGCCAACTTCCTTGATGAAAAACTGATAAACAGTTAATAAGCTCCACAGGCTTGAAGGGGAATCCAATAAGTTGTAAAGCAGGCACCTACGAGGACGGTCTATGAACCTGTCTCAGCCCAGAACTAATGAAAAACTGGTGTATATATCATTTAAATCAACAAAGTCAAGTATACTTACAGCACAGAAGTCGTGTCAATGATGACCCTACAAAAGACAAACTACATGACTGATTTTTTGGTATTTATCACTACTAGAAACCACCAGGGGGCGTTATTGGTTGACGGTTTAAAAAAATAACCAGGAAGACAGTCGGTCAACATTTTATTTTTGTAAGAATTAGTGTAATCGTACCTAACCGTTCCTTTGTTTTACTGACAACCCAAATACACTCGCTTTAAGTCACTTCAATGAATTCATTTGCCATAAGATCATGCCGACCACCATCTCCCTCAGTTTCTAGTGAAAACATAGACAAAAACAACAAGAAAATATTAATCTAAAGTTGAGTTAAATGTATAGAATCAAGATAATGAACTCCTGAGAGAACTTTTTGTCAAAACTTTTAGACTTCAAACAAATGCTTCAAGGAAATGAACTGTTGTTGTCAAAACCAGAAACTGAATAAAGTGAGTAAACCTTCCAGCATCACGCGCTTTAGTACATAAAATGCATTCAGATCAGCAACCCCTTCTTGATCAAACCTCACGAAAAGAGATTAAAAAAACTAATATTAGACATATATTATATTAAGTGTAACGAGGTTAAACCCAAGCGATAAAGAACGTTCCTAACCTAATTCACTGACGGAGTCGCAGAGAGCAGCGGCATCAATGTTGCCATCGTTAGGAACCTTTGATCTCTTGTTCCAGATAGATATAATGGATGGAGTTGAGTACCTATTAACTCTTGGTATAATAGTTTTAACAATTTCACAACATTAAAGTCAAGCAAGTCAAATAAGGTGACAATAGAATGGATAGAGTTGGTCATCAACAGAAATAACAAAAATAAAAGAAAAGATTAACCAAACCTGTCCTTGGTAGATTTCTCCTACGATATTTGGTATCAATTTGAGATTATTATCCACTACCTGCAAACAAAATAAGTCACGGTGAGCGATGCAAGTGAAGAAGACAAACAAAATCTTTGATTTGTTACTTTACCAAAAAAAAAGAGCATATGAAATGAGATACCAGAAGACTTATCTCATGATGCTATAAACGCAGAGACAAATGTACTCAAATCACCACAAGGACCAGCGATGGACCCTAACAAAGATACAGAAAGTTAGCATATATTATATATTAAGATATACAAACCAAACCGGTTTTAAGGACTTGTACTTACATGCTTTCCATGCATGTAAATTACTATTCTTTATTGCTGCTGATTAATTGTAAAGTAATTTTCTGCCACTATTTGCAATCCCATATAATAGTAAATCCCAACGAAGCACCATTGACATCCCTAAGGCTGTTGTTTTAAGGGCACTGAGTGTTCTTGCAAGAAAAATAGTACCTCATCAAGTAAATCATAGTTACTAAGTAATAACAATACATAAATACTAATCATTTTTTTTAAATAATTGCAAAAGATTATATGGTCACGAGTTACTCACAAGATTTCCAATAGCCCACCAGAATGTACATTTCATCAGATTAGTCTTAAAATATTATGGGAAGAGATATTTTAAGCAAAACAAGGCCATAAACCAAAGTAATCAAGACTAAACCTTAGCATTCCAACTTCGACCCATTCCAAACTTGAACCATGATCATGACCATACTGACTATCATTTTGACACGTAGCATCCCCCTTTTAGACCTAATATAATACAGGTTGCATGCCCAATTCTGTGCCCATACCCCGCAAACAGAGAAGTCGTGTGAATAATGAATCTGCGAAAGGCAAACTACATCACAGATTTGTTAGTAAACCAAAACTTACATATGAAACCAGTAACAAATGTCCTCATAACTCTGTGAGGAACAAAACTTGATCCCTAAGAAAAACACAAAGAATTAATTAGTATATGTAAATATATGTAATGTATGTGAAAGCAAAAGAAGTCCTTACTGTTTAGCCCACCAGGTTGTCACGCAGACACACACAATCCACAAGCCAAGCACCTTGATAGGGAGCTGATAATAAGTACAGTCTTGAAGGGGAATCCGCCTTTCGAGTAATAAAGCACGCACCGTCAATCCATTAAACCAAAACTGCACATAAATTGGCACATGTATCATCAGTCAAGCAAGTCCAATAAACTTACAATAGAATGGATATAGTTGAACATTAAAAAAAAGATTAATACTTAAACCTCTCCTCACTAGATTTCTCAGAGTATAGTCAATATAAATTTGAGATTATTATCCTCTGGCCACAATAATAGAAGTCGTTGTTAATGATTAAAACACACCATGAAAAAGCACAGGTCAACCTACATCTTTGATTTGCTAGTTAACTAAAAAAATGCCTATGAAGCCAATTACCGGTAGTAGACTAATTTCAAAGGGATGCTGTGAAACCAAAGACAAATATCCTCAAACACTACAAGAACTAGAAATCGGGCCCTAACAAAAACACAAAGAATAACGCAAAAGTAGACAGCATAAGGTGAATGATCATATCCTAAACATCTTACAAAATTAGGGAAGAAGAAGAAAACCTCAACATAGAGCAGTTTGGGTGCTCACACATTCTGTAGCCCAACTTCCGTGAGGAAAAACTGATAAACAGTTAATAAGCTCCACAGGCTTGAAGTGGAATCCAATAAGTTTTAAAGCAGGCACCTACGAGGACGGTCAATGAACCTGTCTCAGCCCAGAACTAATGAAAAACTGGCGTATATGTCATTTAAATCAACAAAGTCAAGTATACTTACAGCACAGAAGTCGTGTCAATGATGACCCTACAAAAGACAAACTACATGACTGATTTTTTGGTATTTATCACTACTAGAGACCACCAGGGTCTGTTATTGGTTGACGGTTTAAAAAAATAACCAGGAAGACAGTCGGTCAACATTTTATTTTTGTAAGAATTAGTGTAATCGTACCTTACCGTTCCTTTGTTTTACAACCCAAATACACTCGCTTTAAGTCACTTCAATGAATTCGTTTGCCATAAGATCATGCCAACCACCATCTCCCTCAGTTTCTAGTGAAAACATAGACAAAAACAACAAGAAAATATTAATCTAAAGTTGAGTTAAATGTATAGAATCAAGATAATAAACTCCTGAGAGAACTTTTTGTCAAAACTTTTAGACTTCAAACATATGCTTCAAGGAAATGAGCTGTTGTTGTCAAAACCAGAAACTGAATAAAGTGAGTAAACCTTCCAGCATCACGCGCTTTAGTACATAAAATGCATTCAGATCAGCAACCCCTTCTTGATCAAACCTCACGAAAAGAGATTAAAAAAACTAATATTAGACATATATTATATTAAGTGTAACGAGGTTAAACCCAAGCGATAAAGAACATTCCTAACCTAATTCACTGACGGAGTCGCAGAGAGCAGCGGCATCAATGTTGCCATCGTTAGGAACCTTTGATCTCTTGTTCCAGATAGATATAATGGATGGAGTTGAGTACCTATTAACTCTTGGTATAATAGTTTTAACAATTTCACAACATTAAAGTCAAGCAAGTCAAATAAGGTGACAATAGAATGGATAGAGTTGGTCATCAACAGAAATAACAAAATAAACGAAAAGATTAACCAAACCTGTCCTTGGTAGATTTCTCCTACGATATTTGGTATCAATTTGAGATTAATATCCACTACCTGCAAACAAAATAAGTCACGGTGAGCGATGCAAGTGAAGAAGACAAACAAAATCTTTGATTTGTTACTTTACCAAAAAAAAGAGCATTTGAAATGAGTTACCAGAAGACTTATCTCAATGATGCTATAAACGCAGAGACAAATGTCCTCAAAACACCACAAGGACCAGCGATAGACCCTAACAAAGATACAGAAAGTTAGCATATATTATATATTAAGATATACAAACCAAACCGGTTTTAAGGACTTGTACTTACATGCTTTCCATGCATGTATATTACTATTCATTATTGCTGCTGATTAATTGTAAAGTAATTTTCTGCCACTATTTGCAATCCCATATAATAGTAAATCCAAACCAAGCACCATTGACATCCCTAAGGCTGTTGTTTTAAGGACACCGAGTGTTCTTGCAAGAAAAATAGCACCTCAAGTAAATCATAGTTACTAAGTAATAACAATACATAAATACTAATCATTTTTTTTAAATAATTGCAAAAGATTATATGGTCACGAGTTACTCACAAGATTTCCTATAGCCCACCAGAATGTACATTTCATCCGATTAGTCATAAAATATTATGGGAAGAGATACTTTAAGCAAAACAAGGCCATAAACCAAAGTAATCAAGACTAAACCTTAGCATTCCAACTTCGACCCATTCCAAACTTGAACCATGATCATGACCATACTGACTATCATATTGACACGTAGCATCCCCCTTTTAGACCCAATATAATACAGGTTGCAAGCCCAATTCTGTGCCCATACCCCGCAAACAGAGAAGTCGTGTGAATAATGAATATGCGAAAGGCAAACTACATCACAAATTTGCTAGTAAACCAAAACTTACATATGAAACCAGTAACAAATGTCCTCATAACTCTGTGAGGAACAAAAATTGATCCCTAAGAAAAACACAAAGAATTAATTAGTATATGTAAATATATGTAATGTATGTGAAAGCAAAAGAAGTCCTTACTGTTTAGCCCACCAGGTTGTCACGCAGACACACACAATCCACAAGCCAAGCACCTTGAGAGGGAGCTGATAACAAGTACAGTCTTGAAGGGGAATTCGCCTTTCGGGTAATAAAGCACGCACCGTCAATCCATGAAACCAAAACTGCACACATATTGGCACATGTATCATCAGTCAAGCAAGTCCAGTAAACTTACAATAGAATGGATATAGTTGAACATTAAAAAAAAGATTAATACTTAAACCTCTCCTCAGTAGATTTCTCAGAGTATAGTCAATGTAAATTTGAGATTATTATCCTCTGGCCACAATAAAAGAAGTCATTGTTAATCATTAAAACACACCATGAAAAAGTACAGGTCAACCTACATCTTTGATTTGCTAGTTAACTAAAAAAATGCCTATGAAGCCAATTACCGGTAGTAGACTAATTTCAAAGGGATGCTGTGAAACCAAAGACAAATATCCTCAAACACTACAAGAACTAGAAATCGGGCCCTAACAAAAACACAAAGAATAACGCAAAAGTAGACAGCATAAGGTGAATGATCATATCCTAAACATCTTCCAAAATTATGGAAGAAGAAGAAAACCTCAACATAGAGCAGTTTGGGTGCTCACACATTCTGTAGGCCAAATTCCTTGATGAAAAACTGATAAACAGTTAATAAGCTCCACAGGCTTGAAGGGGAATCCAATAAGTTTTAAAGCAGGCACCTACGAGGACGGTCTATGAACCTGTCTCAGCCCAGAACTAATGAAAAACTGGTGTATATATCATTTAAATCAACAAAGTCAAGTATACTTACAGCACAGAAGTCGTGTCAATGATGACCCTACAAAAGACAAACTACATGACTGACTTTTTGGTATTTATCACTACTAGAAACCACCAGGGGCCGTTATTGGTTGACGGTTTAAAAAAATAACCAGGAAGACAGTCGGTCAACATTTTATCTTTGTAAGAATTAGTGTAATCGTACCTAACCGTTCCTTTGTTTTACAACCCAAATACACTCGCTTTAAGTCACTTCAATGAATTCGTTTGCCATAAGATCATGCCGACCACCATCTCCCTCAGTTTCTAGTGAAAACATAGACAAAAACAACAAGAAAATATTAATCTAAAGTTGAGTTAAATGTATAGAATCAAGATAATAAACTCCTGAGAGAACTTTTTGTCAAAACTTTTAGACTTCAAACAATTGCTTCAAGGAAATGAGCTGTTGTTGTCAAAACCAGAAACTGAATAAAGTGAGTAAACCTTCCAGCATCACGCGCTTTAGTACATAAAATGCATTCAGATCAGCAACCCCCTTCTTGATCAAACCTCACGAAAAGAGATTAAAAAATCTAATATTAGACATATTATATCAAGTGTAACGAGGTTAAACCCAAGCGATAAAGAACGTTCCTAACCTAATTCACTGACGGAGTCGCAGAGAGCAGCGACATCAATGTTGCCATCGTTAGGAACCTTTGATCTCTTGTTCCAGATAGATATAATGGATGGAGTTGAGTACCTATTAACTCTTGGTATAATAGTTTTAACAATTTCACAAAATTAAAGTCAAGCAAGTCAAATAAGGTGACAATAGAATGGATAGAGTTGGTCATCAACAGAAATAACAAAATAAACGAAAAGATTAACCAAACCTGTCCTTGGTAGATTTCTCCTACGATATTTGGTATCAATTTGAGATTATTATCCACTACCTGCAAACAAAATAAGTCACGGTGAGCGATGCAAGTGAAGACAAACAAAATCTTTGATTTGTTACTTTACCAAAAAAAAGAGCATTTGAAATGAGTTACCAGAAGACTTATCTCAATGATGCTATAAACGCAGAGACAAATGTCCTCAAAACACCACAAGGACCAGCGATGGACCCTAACAAAGATACAGAAAGTTAGCATATATTATATATTAAGATATACAAACCAAACCGGTTTTAAGGACTTGTACTTACATGCTTTCCATGCATGTAAATTACTATTCATTATTGCTGCTGATTAATTGTAAAGTAATTTTCTGCCACTATTTGCAATCCCATATAATAGTAAATCCCAACCAAGCACCATTGACATCCCTAAGGCTGTTGTTTTAAGGACACCGAGTGTTCTTGCAAGAAAAATAGCACCTCAAGTAAATCATAGTTACTAAGTAATAACAATACATAAATACTAATCATTTTTTTTTAAATAATTGCAAAAGATTATATGGTCACGAGTTACTCACAAGATTTCCTATAGCCCACCAGAATGTACATATCATCCGATTAGTCATAAAATATTATGGGAAGAGATACTTTAAGCAAAACAAGGCCATAAACCAAAGTAATCAAGACTAAACCTTAGCATTCCAACTTCGACCCATTCCAAACTTGAACCATGATCATGACCATACTGACTATCATATTGACACGTAGCATCCCCCTTTTAGACCTAATATAATACAGGTTGCATGCCCAATTCTGTGCCCATACCCCGCAAACAGAGAAGTCGTGTGAATAATGAATCTGCGAAAGGCAAACTACATCACAGATTTGTTAGTAAACCAAAACTTACATATGAAACCAGTAACAAATGTCCTCATAACTCTGTGAGGAACAAAACTTGATCACTAAGAAAAATACAAAGAATTAATTAGTATATGTAAATATATGTAATGTATGTGAAAGCAAAAGAAGTCCTTACTGTTTAGCCCACCAGGTTGTCACGCAGACACACACAATCCACAAGCCAAGCACCTTGATAGGGAGCTGATAATAAGTACAGTCTTGAAGGGGAATCCGCCTTTCGAGTAATAAAGCACGCACCGTCAATCCATTAAACCAAAACTGCACATAAATTGGCACATGTATCATCAGTCAAGCAAGTCCAATAAACTTACAATAGAATGGATATAAACAAACAAACAAACAAACAAACCCAGTATATCCCACTCAAGAGTAGGGTCTGGGGAGGGTAGGTGGTGGCAAGTCTTTCCTCTATCCCGATAGGTAGAGAGACCGCTTCCAAAGAGACCCCCGGCTAGTTGAACATTAAAAAAAAGATTAATACTTAAACCTCTCCTCACTAGATTTCTCAGAGTATAGTCAATATAAATTTGAGATTATTATCCTCTGGCCACAATAATAGAAGTCGTTGTTAATGATTAAAACACACCATGAAAAAGCACAGGTCAACCTACATCTTTGATTTGCTAGTTAACTAAAAAAATGCCTATGAAGCCAATTACCGGTAGTAGACTAATTTCAAAGGGATGCTGTGAAACCAAAGACAAATATCCTCAAACACTACAAGAACTAGAAATCGGGCCCTAACAAAAACACAAAGAATAACGCAAAAGTAGACAGCATAAGGTGAATGATCATATCCTAAACATCTTACAAAATTAGGGAAGAAGAAGAAAACCTCAACATAGAGCAGTTTGGGTGCTCACACATTCTGTAGCCCAACTTCCGTAAGGAAAAACTGATAAACAGTCAATAAGCTCCACAGGCTTGAAGTGGAATCCAATAAGTTTTAAAGCAGGCACCTACGAGGACGGTCAATGAACCTGTCTCAGCCCAGAACTAATGAAAAACTGGCGTATATGGCATTTAAATCAACAAAGTCAAGTATACTTACAGCACAGAAGTCGTGTCAATGATGACCCTACAAAAGACAAACTACATGACTGATTTTTTGGTATTTATCACTACTAGGGACCACCAGGGGCTGTTATTGGTTGACGGTTTAAAAAAATAACCAGGAAGACAGTCGGTCAACATTTTATTTTTGTAAGAATTAGTGTAATCGTACCTTACCGTTCCTTTGTTTTACAACCCAAATACACTCGCTTTAAGTCACTTCAATGAATTCGTTTGCCATAAGATCACGGCGGCCACCATCTCCCTCAGTTTCTAGTGAAAACATAGACAAAAAGAACCAGAAATTATTAATCTAAAGTTGAGTTAAATGTATAGAATCAAGATAATGAACTCTTGAGAGAACTTTTTGTCACAAACAAATGCTTCAAGGAAATGAGCTGTTGTTGTCAAAACCAGAAACTGAATAAAGTGAGTAAACCTTCAAGCATCACGCGTTTTAGTACATAAGATGCATTCAGATCAGCAACCCTCTTCTTGATCAAACCTCACGAAAAGAGATTAAAAAAACTAATATTAGACATATATTATATTAAGTGTAACGAGGTTAAACCCAAGCGATAAAGAACGAGAGTTCCTAACCTAATTCACGGACGGAGACGCAGAGAGCAGCGACATCAATGTTGCCATCGTTAGGAACCTTCGATCTCTTGTTCCAGAATGATATAATGGATGGAGTTGAGCACCTATTCACTCTTGGTATAATAGTTTTAACAATTTCACAAAATTAAAGTCAAGCAAGTCAAATAAGGTGACAATAGAATGGATAGAGTTGGTCATCAACTGAAATAACAAAAATAAACGAAAAGATTAACCGAACCTGTCCTTGGTAGAATTCTCCTACGATATTCAGTATCAATTTGTGATTATTATCCTCCGCCTGCAAGAAAGAAGTCACGGTGGGCGATGAAAATGAAGAAGACAAACAAAATCAAAGAGCATATGAAAATGAGTCCAACCAACCGATACACATTGAAAACATAGAGCATGACAGAATACTTACTTGACATTTAGGGTGCGAATTTGGTACCAGTGATTACAGCAAACGATGTTGCTCTGGAACGACGAGCAGAGGTTTGAATGCTAGAGTAACAACCGATCCTCCAATAGCAACCTCTTAGCCACCTTCAACAGCTTCTCCTCTTCGGGCATTATTAACAAAACAGATGAACGAATGAAATACATGTGCAGAAGACGGTCAAATCATCGAATTTTCTGTAGCTTCTAGTGCAACATCGGGCATTTAAGCAAGCAATTAGGCATCGATCGCTTTATTCTGCACAGGCGCTATCAAATCAGCGATCAAACTCACGGAAAAGAAAACAACTTTCGACGTGCACTACATGGATCGAGGTTGAAAACGTCAATGTTAAGTGTAACAATCGCATCATCAAAGTATGTAACTTGTGCTGTGTGTGTGAATGATGAAGAACAAATGGAGGAGATGAGGGTTTTCAGAGGGAGAATTAATGTTGGGGACGAAGAGAGGGGTGATATTTGTGTTTTATAGTGCTGAGGGGTGTGTGTGTGTGTGTTTGTGTGTGTAGCGAGAATCCCGTTGACAGAGATTTGGAGATCTTAATTTAAGACGAAATATTTCTGTTACAGATTTTTTTTATTTATCCGTTGTAGTAAATATATGTTTTGTTTATGTGCCTTTCGTTAAAGTACTGTAAAAATTGTAAAAATTGTAAAAATCATAAAGGTTAAATAATCGGATGTATGAAAAATTATTTTATCTCTGGATACGAGTAAAAAAATTGAATGCTTAAAGGGGTGGGAAAAGGTTCTAAGTATAAAAGTATGGTCGTCAAAAAATTGTTACTATTTTATGCTTTTTGCTTAGATATAAACTAGTATTAACTCAATCACGTTGTGGCAGATAGCGTAAAATTATGACAAGTAGCATCAATTTAACATCATCAACTGCGACCATAGACACCAGAAAAAGTTGTATTAGAAAATAAATAAAAATGGAAAAAATAAAACCAAACGGAAAATAAACGTAAAAACGTTGAACCAGCATGTGAAACGTAAAATATTAAAAACTATAACTAAGTCGATCTAACACTCGCGCGTTGTAAAGGGGCCATTAAATAGGGAAAAGTTATGCATAAAAACGTTGAACCACACGCGCACGTTGTGGCGTGCGAGCTCGTAAAATTTAAACCAAAACGTAAAACGAAAATTTTATAAAAGATGAAAAGTAAAATATAGGGAACCAAAATGGAAAGTGAAAATATATAAGGGTCAAGTTATAAAAATTGTGAAAATATTAGGTTAAAACTTAAAAGTAATAAACTTATAAAAGAAAGGAAAAAACAAAAATAGGCACAAACCACTAATGCGTATGTACAACTCATAATGCGCAAATAAAGTAATAACTAGAAATTGATGCAGCGCGTTGCGGCGGCCTACCTTTTATTTGTGTTCGTTGTGTTATTTGACAAAAGTTTCGTTATACGATAAATAAAGAAGATCAAAGAGACCGTGCATTGATATATTTTTGTGCACTTACTTATTATAACAAATGCATTAACACAACACCTGCAACCAAAAACAACAATCTACGCTTATATGTTAACGTAGGCTCAGAATTGCTAGTCGCTGTGGCTGCAAGTCATAACTGTCACGCCAAAACAACGAACATGTAATATTTTTTGCGTTATCATAGCTATAATCTTCTCAACAAAGAATAAAACCCAAACAAAAAGAACGCTACAGCCACTTTATTTAAACTGCATTTCAAATCTTTCAAATGTGTTAAAAACCATCATCATCATCAAGCCAAACATCTCTCAGATGAGGTAAGTTTCATCATCACCGAGCCAAATTCTCTCAGATGAGTCAGACCTCATCATCATCGAGCCAAACAACAACCCAAAAACAAAAGGTTTTAACAGTCTTACATTACTAAGCAAACTAAGCAGAGACAATAACCCGATCTAGGGTTTTGACAGAAAATTAACAATGGCTAGTTAAAAAGACAACTAAATCGATGTCGATAACATGATCCAATCTCAGACCATGCCGGCCTAGTCATCATCAACTGAAGATATTAAGACCCAAAGTACATCGACCTCCAAATCAAATGGTCGTAGAGCCTATGCTACCAAGGCACAGCCTTTACGGTCGTTGCTAAAAAAGGGCTCGGAAGGCGACCACCGACAACGATAGGCGGCGGCCTGCAACGATACGCGGCGACCGGCAACGATATGCGGCTGCCGACAAGGATAGGCGGCGGCCGGCAACGATAGACCACCAGACAGTCTCAGGCTAGCCATCATCGACATATGGCAAAGAACATATCGAAGAGATAGAGGCAGGGAGGCACCAGATGTCACGAGCGCAAGGTCGGACGGCCATTCAACGTTGATCCGCCGGCGAAAAAGGCGGCCGGAAACGACCGCTCATCTGCCACCATCGCCTCTCTCTCTACTTTCTCTCGTAGAAATGGAAACGGGGAGCACCGGTGTCGCGATCTAAGGGCCGACGTTGACCGTCGGCGACAAAGGCGGCCGGAAACGACCACCCACCTGCCGCCACCGCCTCTCTCTCTATATACTTTCTCTCTCCAAATTGCATTGTCTGTATAAAAGTGATACAAACCCCCCACCAAATAGGGTAGAAAAAGGATACAACTTCAAAATATAGTCATTTCTAAAAATAAAATTTTAAAAAGTTGATATCACTGTTTTATTAATTATAGTCATTTCTCATACGTAATTTCAGTCATATTGTATTTTATAATATCACTTTATAATTAATAAATTTTATTATATTAATATTTTATTTATTCAAACCGTGTAATACACGGGTTTACTAAGGTAGTATATATATATATATCCTTACTCTAATAAAAGGCTATATTGGGATGACACGTGTCAACACTACTGTAACATCTCATATTTTTGTTAAATTAAAAGTTAATCTTGTTAAGTTCATGTAAGGACTACTTGTGCCCATTATGAAACTTATGGTGTGGTCATGCCTATTTACCTTGGTTGTCGTTAATACTTTTTAATAACTAATGATAATAGTAATAATACTATTAATAATAATAATATCATTAATAATAATAATACCAATAATGATAACAATGCTAATAAGATTAATAATAAGTACTATTATAACAATAATAATAACCAAGCTTATGTTAATAATAATAATAATAATAATAATAATAATAATAATAATAATAATAATAATAATAATAAGTTGTAATGGGAATTAGAAATTTAATTTTAATTAATAAATAAATTATTTATAAACTCTTTAAAGTTTAATAGACAATAATTTGGTTATAAGTTGGTTTAATAAGTTTGGGGTCAATTTGTAATTGTTAAAACTTAATTTAAAAGTTTCTTGCATAAAATAATAAAAAGGTCAAAACACAAGAACTAAATGTGTAAATTCAAAATAAAACCCAAACCAAACCCAACCCCACCGTCGACCTTCTCCCCGTCGGACCTCCATATTCCGGTCGCAGCTCCGGCGACCACCAATCGACCAAAACGGCCGATTAAAGTGCAATTAAACCGGTTCTTAATCGTCGCACGACGGTTTCGAATCAGTCACCCAAATTAATTTGGATTAAACACCCGTTAAACAAACTCAACTCGAAACCGTAATCTACATTCAAACTACGAACTCATTCGACCTGAAACTGATCGAAACGTGCCTAAAACCGAGGGTAAATCGTCATTTCTCTACTCCTAAAACTAGTGGAACTCTCAATTTCATCTGAAACATACACGCACATCACATACGATCACCTTCCTCGGTCGCGACCTGCATCTTAATCGAGGTCTATGTTCGAAGCTAAATTAACCTCAATTAACCGAGGGATTTCGTTCATTGGAGTCCATAGGAGCTACCTGTGCAATGAATTTGATTATCACCATCAAATTATTTTTCATTGATTCGACATAAACCGCGCCTGTTCTTCGGTTTATTCTTCGTCTGTTCATCACCAATACATCTTCGAATCGGGTAATTAAATACATGTACATGCTCGATTTTACATGGGGAACAAAAGCCCCATGATCTTTTGTCACAACCTCATTTTCCACAAACGGGGTTTTACCGTTAGGCGTGTCACATAACAGGATCTCAGACACGGTCATATCAAACGACACTATATGAGTTTAGAAATAAACGTTTGACTTAAATCAGAGTAAACAATAAATAAGTTAAACATCAATGCGGAAGCGAATAAACGAAATGTAAATAATACTGAAAGTCTGAAAATGCTATATCAAAACAATATTTAATGCAAGATAATGAATCTGATGAATGCATGTCCTGAGTGCGTTCCTTAATCGTGCATCATGAGCTTAAGCGTTCCTGTGACCTGAGAAAACATGCTAAAGTGTGTCAACATAAAGTTGGTGAGTTCACAGGTTTTATCACAGATAAAAATGTTTGTAACTGTTTGAATGTTTGTAACTGTTCGACTGTTTGTAACTGTTCGACTGTTTGTAATTGTTCGACTGTTTGTAACTGTTCGACTATTCGATTGGTATAGTAATTAAAGCATATCGATAGGTAGCTAGCCTATAATCATGTTACTTAGCGTTTCGAACCGAAGCTGACTGTTTGCGTGTCCTATATGTTTGTTGTTTCCGCGTCACGCCTCGCAAGACAGTGACAGATGTTAGGTCAATAATGCACCCGTTTGACCTCCAATCAAGCTAGCGCGACTAGCTCGGGAGGGGTTTGTCAGGCCCAGTAGTACTACTCAGAATTACCTCGCTAATCCCATTACTAACGGTTCGAGAGTGTCAGGACTGTTTTGTATGTTTGCACTAACGTAACAGGCGATATCAATAATACTAAAACCATTCATAAAATATGTTTGCATGTTTTCTCCCCCAAAAGGAAAGAAAGTAAAAAAGGGCCGTGAAACTCACCTTGATTGCGTTGCAAAGAAATAATGTTCGCACAACGATTAGAATTTCAGTTAACCTGTGTTTCGTTTAGTATGAACATAGTTAATGTTAGTTATTGTTTTACAAGTGTAAGAGTCGTATGGTTTCGCGTTTCACAACTCTGTTACGGTGTTATAATAATTTTAACGTAATTAAAGGTTTTATAATAACGGATAAAGTTTAATGTAAAGTGTAAATAATTCAATAATTATTTTAATTTTAACTAAATGTAGCATTTGGAATTATTAATTTAACCCTAATAAAGAGATCCATTTTGTAAGAAATAACTAAATTAATCTTTGTTATATTGTTTTATAAATATTTAATTTAAAGAAAAAAATTGCAGAAAATATGTTTGATGATTTAAAATAAACAGAGTTTATAAAATGATTTTTATAATTTTTAGGAATTTTTCTGTAATTTTTAAATGCTTAAAAGGCTTTAAAAAAATAAAAGAGGGTGCCCGGGGTCGAACCCGGGACCTCTTGTGTGTGATGTAAGCATGGAACCGGTGAGCTATGGCATACAGCCGCGTTAGAATCCGGTTCCAATTCCTTTTAAGCTTCTTTAACCCAGTTTTCCCAAATCACATAAACCCTAGATTCGATCAACGCCAAATTGAACAACAATTCGAGATAGTTAACCAGATTAAGCATAGGGCCTTTAATCCTAGATGTAATCGAGTAGGTAGTAGTGTTTAACTACCAGATTGGAGACCTAATTGACAAGAACAGATGCAGGTGAGGTCGCGACTGGGGCTTGGACTCGTTTGATATGGAATTGTTGTTGTTAATCAAATTAACTGTGAGTAAAGCTTCGTGTGATAATAACAAGTAAAAGCCCTCATTCATTTTCGATTAATGATGCTCAGAATATGGAGTTCGACCAAGTTGCAGGTCGATGATGAAGGTGGTGACCGATGGTGAGGATACTTGGATTTCATTTGATCCTCACGTTTGTTTATAAAATAAAATTAGCTTTTATTTACCGAAAAATTCGAGATGTTACAGTCTCCCCTACTTTAGGAAATTTCGTCCCGAAATTTGTTCACGAGGAGGCTGAAACGAAAAGATGAGGATACTTGGATTTCATTTGATCCTCACGTTCCCAGGTGAACTCTGGTCCACGCTTTGAGTTCCATCGGACTTTGACAATAGGGATACGACTGTGTTTGAGTATCTTGACCTCTCAGTCCATAATTTCCACTGGTTCCTCGATGAAGCGTAGTTGTTCGTCAACATGTAGCTCGTCTAACGGAATGACGAGAGTCTCGTCAGCAAGGCATTTCCTCAGGTTTGAGACATGGAACACATCATGTACTCCACTGAGTTCTTCAGGTAGGTTCAACTGATAGGCTACGGGGCCAACTCGTTTGACAATCTCAAATGTCCCACGTACCTAGGGTTTAGTTTTCCACGTTTCCCGAAACGAATCACGCCCTTCCAAGGTGACACTTTCAACAGTACTTTATCACCAATCTGAAACTCCAATGGCTTACGACGCTTGTCGGCGTAACTCTTTTGTCGGTCACGTGCTGCTGCCATACGGTTACGGATCTGCACGATCTTCTCAGTCGTCTCGTGCACAAGTTCAGGACCGGTAAGTTGACTTTCTCTAACTTCCACCCAGCAAATAGGTGACCGGTACTTACGCCCATACAGTGCCTCAAATTGTAACATTTCGTATTTTCGTTAAATATAAGTTAACTTCGTTAAATTCTTGTAAGGACCATTCATGCCATTTATGAAATGTTGTGGGCTATTCTTGCTTCATTCCTTGTTTACTTAAAGTCCTAATCAATTAAATAGTAATATTAATTATAATAATAATAATAACATTAATAATAACAATAATAATAATAATAATAATAATAATAATAATAATAATAATAATAATAATAATAATAATAATAATGAAAATAATAATAATAACTATAATAAAAACTTGAATAATTAAATAAGTTAGATTAAAGTTTAAAAAGATGAGGGGGTCTTAATGTAGTTTTATAAACTTCAAATTGAAGTTTTAGCATAAAATAATAGAAAATCAAAGTTGAGGGGCCATTGTGTAAAATTCCAAAATTTCAACCCAAACCCCCCGCCCACCCCGTTTATCCGGCGACCTTACCGGCCACCCTCCGGCCGGCTCCGGCCAACCCCAAACACCACCAAAATAAATCAATTTCGACCCAAATTCGTTCCAAAATCTTGCTTATACACGTTTCGAACTTGATTGTGTCATTTATTTTTGTTTACGAGTCGGTTACGAACCACAATCGGTCGAGTAACCAGCGATGTAAACACCCCGACCGTTTGAGCATTAAACGCTAATAATAACCAAATTAAAAGAACCTAAACAATCATATAACTAAACCTAAATGTTTACAGTCCTCAATTGCACCTGAAAACACACGAAATCCCACCTTCGATCACCCTCACTGTCGCGAACCTGCAAATTAGTCGAGGACCATCTTCCAAGCATCGTGAGACGAAATTGGCAGAGGGCTTTGCATCAAGACCCACATCCGAAACTACTCTCAAGTTTAATTTGATTAACATCAACATTTGATCATCGTTTGAACACAAGACGCTCGCGACCTGTTCTTGGTGTCTTTTGCATCAATTCGAATTCAAATCAAGTAAGTAAACACACCCAAACACTCGTTTTTATCTGGGGAATGGATGCCCCAACAATAATTTGGTTATTAACATCGAATTGAAGTTCAATTTTGGATTTGAATAAGCTAGGGTTCATATGCGATTTGGGGGTTTATGTTAGTTTGGTATTTGAGAATTAAAATCCGTGTTCTGTCACGGCTTAGAGCCTTGGTTTACTGGTTACACATGAGCATGATGAGCCTGAGGTCCCGGGTTCGAACCCGGGCACCCTCATTATTTTTAAAATAGTTTTTTTTCAGCTTAAATTAATTATAGAAAATTTATAATAATTATAAAAATGACTTTTATAAACCCCAAATATTTTAAAAGTCATCTAAATATTTCTTAAAGAATTTTATTCTTGTAAAACATTTTAATATTTTAATATAAAGTTATTTACAAATGTTATAATTAAATATTTTTATAAAAATTAGATTGTTATATAATACTTAAAGGTATTAAATTAATATTAGACCTTATGTTTAAGGATTTATTATGATAATTATAGAATTTAGATATAATCTTATAAATAAAATCACAAATTATTTATAAAGGATCAATTTCCTTAAAAATAAATTTTATAAATTTCATAAAGGGACTTTTTATAAGAATTTATTATCTCTATAAAAAAATCCCAAAATTCTAATACCCTAGTTCATGTTAACTCGTAAATCTTATATTAACCTAAATCTTGTAATATTTATATATTTAGGTGCCTTGTGACGTTTTACCTTGGAACGACATATATTATTCTTGTCGATCTTCATTATATACTTAATTGACATGTGAGTTTTTCTTGCCCCTTTTCATTTGTTTTCACACTTTGGGCTGAAACATGATACTTATACAACTTACACTTATAAACGTTTGAGACTTGTAAAGCACTTGCAATTCATATTTATACTTTGTCATGGTTATTTGTGTGTTGTAAGTGATTATATGAGATACATAGTTTGTTTACAATCATTAACTATCGCTAGCCTGGCGACGTCTTAGATCTTTGGGCCTGACAAGCCTATTTGGTGCTAAAGTCGATGTATTGCCGACTCCTAGGAGCCGTATGCTTGTGCACTAGGGAACCAAATACACTTAGCCAATCTTTTATACTTGTAATCAAGTCGAGGTTTGGTTGTAACGATATGTGTTCTATAACCTTACTAGCTTATAACTTATGACATGAATTGCTACTTGTAACTTTTTCATATTATGTATGAAAATATTGGAAACTCACCAACTATTTTTAGTTGACCCTTTTATTTTTATCATGTTTCAGGTAACCCCCAAGTTTAAAGTGGTCTTTTGAAGCTTGCAATAAAACTAGGACGTGGACCTAGTTAAATAAATAAAATGTTATGTTATGTTTGGATTTATGCTTGAACTTATTTCATATTTGAAACTTATGAATGTATTTCATTTGTAACTTATGATAATATTATTTTCATTTAAAGATAGCGTTATGTGGCTATAAACAATCTTAACCCTCACATCTCGACGTTTCCGCCGTCAAGGTTGGGGTGTGACAGATTGGTATCAGAGCCCATAACTATAGGGATTTAGGTTATTAGAAATGGTGACCTAGATTATAGGTTATGCATGAACCTTATAGAATAATGTTTATATTCTTGTAAATATATACATTGTTTACATGCTACATAATGCTATACCTTCTTATGTGCAATTTGATGCCTTAGCATAGGATTGCCTAAACATTGTTACTTATCTCCCTAGACTTAACTTTGACTCTTTGATTCTCCCCGATAAATGAAACTTTCTTAATCTTATTCTCGACGACGCATGGAATCTTATGCTTATACTTATGACTTGGATCTTTAGACGATATGTCTAATCTATATAAATCTCATCAAGGTTTTGATTTTATAAACCTAAGAAATATTGTGTGACACATAGACACCTGTATTCTGGTTTTCCTGGCAAAAAGCCTTTGGGCTAAGGTAAGCGTTTCGCATAAATCCTACGGGACCAGTTACGCTTACCTGGGGATTTCTGGGATGAGTGATAAACTATGGTCAACATACACAAGTTTCTAAGGCGAATGGGTCAATTTACCTTGACGTGTCAACGTTTCCAAATGGTAATGCGTTACCAAATGGAATCATTCCATATGCCTTATAACTCTTGACTTATCAATGTTAAATTATAAACCTTATTATTCTCTCTCTCGTGTCTAACTCATTTTGCATATTTCAGCATGTCTCATCATCATGGAAAGCGTGGAAGTTCTGTTCGTAAGCTAGCCGCCATGATTGCGCGTCAAATGGCTGCTGTCATCCCGACCATGGTTGCTGAACTCAATAGCACCTTAATGACCAACTCTAACAACAATGGAAATGGTCAAGGAGAGAATAGTGCTAACCAAGGGCGCAACAACCAAACTTGCACTTTCAAGCACTTTAGCTCTTGCAAGCCCACTAGTTTTAGTGGCAAGGAAGGGGCCACTGGTCTTCTTGAGTGGTTCGAAAGTATGGAGAACACTTTTATCAATTTTGAGTGTCCCGAGGCACTCAAAGTTCGTTATGCCACTAGCATGCTCCAACAAAGGGCTCTCACCTGGTGGAATAGCGAGAAAAGAAATCGAGGAGCTGATGCTATTTTAGCACTTACTTGGGAAGAGTTCAAGAACATCGCCATCGCGAAGTTCTGCCCGAGAAGCGAGTTACAAAAGTTAGAAGAGGAATTCTGGAATTTGAAGCAAAACGATGGTGATCATTTGGCTTACTCAACTAGGCATCATGAGTTGAGTTTATTGCTGCCTCACATGGTCGATACCGTTCCCCGCAACATCGAGAAGTTCATTAAGGGTGTACCACCCAAAATTCAAGATGCTGTAGTGGGTAGCCGACCCACAACTTTAGAAGAAGCCATTACTATCACCGCTCAACTCACCGAGAACCATATACGAGCGGGCACCATGTCTGTGAAAGGTGCAAAGAAGGTGGAGAAGATGGCTACTGAGGCCGTTAAGGAGACCAACGCTGAACCGTCCAACAACAACAACAACAAGAAGCGCAAGTTTACACCGGCACGCAACTATGCTATGGCTGCACCCAAACAACCCCAAAGACAACTTGTACCTGCGGCTACACCTGTGGCACAAGTGCCTGGAGCTAGGGCCTATGCTGGTCCTCAGCCGATGTACAACACTTGTAGGTATCATCATCCGGGGAACCAACCATGCCGTATCTGCACCTTATGCGGTAAATATGGTCATTTCGTGGCAACTTGCCACCGTGCACCTAACAATGCCGCCTTGGTCACAAACCGGGTTTGCTACAACTGTGGGGAACCTGGTCATTTTCGTCCACAATACCCTCGTCTTGCGGGTAATGTTCCACAAGCCCGAGGACGTGCTTTCAACATCAATGCTAATCAAGCACAAGCAAACAACGATGTGGTGAACGGTATGCTAAATTCAACCCTAACGTTTATGATCTAAGTCTCTTTTATACATTACCTATATCGCTAAATGCCTTAAACCTTGAACAAGTATGTTCCTTATTAATAATACTTATGCATACGTTCTATTTGACTCTGGAGCCGATAAGAGTTTTGTTTCATTAGAGTTTGAACCCGTACTTTCTAAGCCACATACGAAACTAGAAAGACCTCTCACCGTTGAAGTTGCCGATGGAGAACCGATCACCGTGGATGTCGTTATCCGTGATTGCATCTTAAATCTTGACACCCACGATTTTCTTATTGATCTTATTCCTATGAAACTTGGAAGTTTCGACGTCATCATTGGTATGGATTGGTTAGCCAAACACCATGCCGAGATCGTTTGTTTCGAGAAGTGCATCCGTATACCGTTATCATCTGGGGATACTTTGAAAGTGTTCGGCGAAAAATATTCCAAAGGGCTTAAACTCATGTCTTGCACTCAAGCCCGAAAGTGTTTAAGTAAGAACTATATGGCGTTTTTGGCTTACGTGGTCAACACAAAAGTCAAAGGGAAAGAACTTAAGGACGTTCCGATTGTCCGAGACTTTCCTGAAGTATTTCCCGACGACCTTAGTGGTTTACCTCCCGTGCGTGAAGTTGAGTTTAAAATTGACTTGATACCGGGAGCCAACCCCGTGGCTAAGTCACCGTATCGACTTGCACCATCGGAAATGCAAGAACTTTCTAGTCAACTTCAAGAGCTAACTGAGAAGGGTTTCATTCGTCCTAGTTCTTCGCCTTGGGGTGCACCTGTCCTCTTCGTGAAGAAGAAAGATGGATCGTTTCGTATGTGCATCGACTATCGTGAGCTTAACAAGCTTACCATCAAGAACCGCTATCCTCTTCCTCGCATCGATGACTTGTTTGATCAACTTCAAGGAGCTGCTATATTCTCGAAGATTGATCTACGTTCTGGATATCATCAATTACGAGTCCATGATGATGATATCCCAAAGACCGCGTTTCGTACTCGTTATGGACACTATGAGTTTATGGTGATGCCTTTTGGCTTAACTAATGCACCTGCTGTCTTCATGGATCTCATGAACCCAGTATGCAAGCCTTATCTAGATAAATTTGTGATTGTCTTCATTGATGACATACTTATCTACTCCAAGACTAACACCGAGCATGAACTGCATTTGCGACAAGTGCTTGAGTAATTGAAGAAAGAGCAATTGTACGCGAAGTTCTCAAAGTGTGATTTCTGGCTCGAGGAAGTTCAATTTCTAGGACATGTGGTGAATAGCCAAGGAATTCACGTTGATCCTGCAAAGGTGGAAGCTGTGAAGAATTGGTGTGTTCCCACGACTCCGACCAAGATTCGTTCTTTCCTTGGTCTTGCTGGTTATTACCAGCGATTCATCACCAACTTTTCAAGGATCGCGAAGCCGCTCACCTCTTTGACACAAAAGAATAAACCATTCGAGTGGGGGCCCGAACAAGAAGAAGCTTTTGAAGCATTAAAACACAAACTGTGCAATGCTCCTATCTTGACCCTACCCGATGGAAACGATGATTTCACCGTATATTGCGATGCATCAAAACAAGGCCTTGGTTGTGTTCTTATGCAATGAGGAAAGGTCATAGCTTATGCATCGAGACAATTGAAGGTTCACGAGGTGAATTACACAACACACGATCTCGAGCTTGGTGCTGTTGTTTTTGCTTTGAAGATTTGGAGACATTACCTTTATGGTACGCAATGTATAGTCTACACCGATCATAAAAGCCTTCAACAGGTTTTTAATAAAAAAGATCTCAATATGAGACAACGTCATTGGGTTGAGTTGATTAGTGATTATGACTGTGACATTCGTTACCACCCTGGGAAGGCAAATGTCGTAGCCAATGCACTAAGCCGTAAAGTCCATAACAAGATGACCTCGTTCCAAGAAATTCGTGATGGACGATAATGGTTTGATACTTTGAGAGAATTCGATACTGAAATTCGACTAGATGTCACCGAGGCTACTGTACTGCTACAAAACTTGAGAATAGATAGTGACATCGAGTCTAGTATTTGGTGGCTCAACAATTAGTTCAACGAGAAAGGAAAATGAAGGATGAACTGGAGCATAACCTTCTAACTCAATTGGAGACGAAATGCGGTAGACATCAAAACATTGGGTAAATGATTGAGCAGCTTTGATTTGCACTGGTAAGTCAGAGTGGATAGTCATTTGCAATGCACGCACCCGATGAGGCTTTAGGGTTTCCTTACGACTAAGGGCATCGGCTACCACATTAGCCTTGCCTGGGTGATACTTGATCGCACAATCGTAGTCGTTCAACAACTCGACCCAACGACGTTGTCTCATGTTCAGCTCCTTCTGTTCAAAGATGTGCTGGAGACTCTTGTGATCGGTGTAAATGGTGCATTTGGTACCGTACAAGTAGTGTCTCCATATCTTGAGTGCAAACACAACGGCTCCAAATTCTAAGTCATGTGTTGTGTAGTTTTTCTCGTGAACTTTCAGTTGACGGGAAGCGTAAGCAATCACCTTCTCGCGTTGCATTAGCACACAACCGAGACCTTGGATAGAAGCATCACAGTAAACTACAAAATCGTCTGTTCCCTCAGGCAGGGATAGAATCGGTGCCGTACAGAGTTTATGCTTCAGGACCTGAAATGCGGATTCTTGTTTGTCACCCCAGTTGTACGTAGTGCCTTTATGAGTTAACGCGGTGAGAGGTTGAGCAATCTTTGAAAACCCTTCAATGAATCGTCGATAATAGCCAGCCAACCCAAGAAACTGTCGTACCTCAGTCGGAGTCTTAGGTGTCGCCCAGTTCTTGATGGCTTCTATTTTTGCCGGGTCAACATGTATTCCTTTCTCATTGACCACATGACCCAAGAATTGGACCTCTCGTATCCAGAAGTCACACTTTGAAAAATTGGCATACAATTGTTCCCGTTTCAGCAGCTCTAGAATCAGTCTAAGGTGCTCCTCGTGTTCTTCCTTATTCTTTGAATAAATAAGGATGTCATCGATGAAGACAATGACGAACTTGTCCAAATAAGGTTTGCACACTCGGTTCATGAGGTCCATGAAAACCGCTGGTGCGTTGGTAAACCTGAATGGCATAACCAGAAACTCGTAGCGGCCATACCTAGTTCTGAACACAGTCTTTGAAATGTCTTCATCTCGAACCCTTAGCTGATGATATCCTGACCTCAGATCTATCTTTGAATAGAAACTCGACCCTTGAAGCTGATCGAACAAATCATCGATGCGTGGAAGAGGATAACGATTCTTAACCGTCACTTTGTTCAGTTCACGGTAATTAATACACATGCGAAAAGTTCCATCATTTTTCTTGACAAACAGGACTGGAGCTCCCCACGGTGATGAACTAGGTCTAATAAATCCTTTATCCAATAGCTCCTGCAATTGTGTAGACAGCTCTTGCAGTTCTTTTGGAGCTAATCTGTACGGTGCTTTTGCGATAGGTGCGGCTCCAGGTACCAAATCAATCTGGAACTCGACTTGGCGATGTGGTGGGAGACCAGGTAGGTCTTCAGGGAAAACCTCAGGATAATCACGTACAACAGGAATATCTTCAATCTTCTTTTCTTCGGTGATCTTCTCTGTGATCATAGTTAAGATGGCGGTATGGCCTTTGCGTAAGTACTTCTGAGCTTTCATATACGAAATGATGCTAGAAATGACACCACTTTTCTCACCCTGAACGGATAAGACTTCCCCACTAGGGAGTGGTACACGAACGATTTTCTCGTGACAGAAAATTTCGGCTTGATTTTTACATAACCAATCCATGCCAACGACTACGTCAAAACTACCCAGTGTAACAGGCATAAGGTCTATCCCAAATTTGTGTCCTGATAGCTCTAATTTACATCCTTTAAGAATATGAGTTGCCTTGATCATTTTACCGTCAGCTAGTTCTACCGTATAACTAGGGTTCATTTCAGTCAAGGTTACATCTAAAAGCTTGCTAAACTTAGTAGATATAAAACTCTTATCAGCACCAGTATCGAATAACACGGAAGTAAAACAATCGTTCAGAGGAAATATACCGGTAACTACATTTTGATCGTTTCTTGCTTCACCAGAACCAATCACAAAGGCACGACTTCTGGCGCCATTTCCATTATTGTTGTTTCCGTTATTTCCCCTGTTGCCATTTTTCAGTTGTAGGCAATCCTTCCGGTAATGGCCCTCCTTACCACACTTATAACAGCCCCTAGTCGCTCTGCCCTGGCGTTGTTGTTGAGGTTGTTGCTGAGTCATCAGCTCGCCCCTACAATCTTTGGCAGCATGACCCATCTTTCCACACCTTTAGCAACGGATGCGGTCACACTGGCCATGGTGGTGGAAGTTGCACTTGTTGCATTTTGGATACTTGCCTGCGTAGTTGCTCGATCCCTGACCATTGTTTTTGTTGTTCTGATTATTGTTTGTGAAGCTTCTAGATGAATCAAACTTTCTGAACTACTGTTGTTGGTTGTTGTTGGAGTTTGAGGACTTGTTAGTAGTACCATCCCACTTTCGTTTATTGTCAGATGAGCCAGATGCAGCGCCACATTTAGGCAAGGTACCTTGTGCCACTGCCTGATCGGTGAGCTTATGAGGTAGCCGGATAGCCTGCTGAATAGTGACAGGATCAGCAGCCATAACACTAGCTTGGATTTGAGGAGCTAGACCATTAATGTACTTCTCAATCCATTTGTAAGGCGGGGTCACCATCTGAGGACATAAAGCAGCCAACTCGTGTGAACGAGTCGTGTATTCCTCAATCTTAGAGCCAGTCATTTTGAGATTTCAAAACTTTGCTTCTAGTTTCTGGACCTCGTTTCTAGGGCAATACTCTTCTTTCATCAAAATCTTGAAGTCTTCCCACGGTAAACCATTGGTAGTCTCAAGTCCTAGGGTCTGGACTTGTGAGTTCCACCACGTCAGAGCTAGTCCTTCTAGTGTGCCGGAGGCGTACATGACGCGGCTTCCCACCGGACAGTTACACATAGCGAAAACTGACTCGAGTTTCTCCAGCCAGCGAAGTAAGGTGACAGCACCCCCAGAACCACTGAAGGAGTGAGGCTTACAATCCATGAACATCTTGAAGGTACAGGCTGTTGGGCCTCCTTGATTCAGATTCTGGTTGTTCTCGTTCTGGTTACGGGTCTGTTCATAGGCTGCGAGCGCATCAGCAACACGCTCATTGATGATGGCATCCATCTCAGCTTGAGTCAGGTTGATGTTTCCGTGTCCCCTCGGGCATCCAGGTCTTCTTCCAGACATGATTCTTCAATTCACAATACACGACAGTCACTATCGAATAATAACTATTGATAACAATAATCTATTTCATACTAGTAGGAATGGAGGATTTGTTTGCATATCGATAGTGAGGTTTCATGAGAACCGAGACCTTATGTCTCCAAGTATAGAAACGAAAATTTGTACTGACTATGATTGTTATCACCTAATAGAGTTACCAGAATTCTCATGCATGACAAATTACAATTACGTGTGCACTCGTGATACTAATTTGCTTTGCATGGTCATTCATGGTTCCTCCCATTCGTGATAACATACTTTGTCAACTACCAAGTACTATCTGTTAAGACTAGCGAAGATGATAGGGCATGTTGGTAGTAGAAACAAGTACAGCAGAGTTAGAAAAGTAATGTATGTTGTTCTCATTGTTTGTCATCGTTAGGTTTATCGCGTGTGTTAGAAAAGAGTTTCGTGTTCCCAAGTGGTGATGTTAGGTTCAAGTTGTTGTTGCTTCAACTCCGAGAGTGAAGAGTCATATATAGATGTTGGAAGTGAGTGAGCGGGACTCCTCGCCCCTCTGTTAGTCGAGGATGATACAGGTGACATAGATATTTGTGTATATTGACCATAGTTTATCACTCATCCCAGAAATCCCCAGGTAAGCATAACTGGTCTCGCAATGAGATTTATACGACATGCTTGCCTTAGCCCGGAGGCCTTTTGCCAGGAAATACAGAATACAGGTGTCTATGTGTCATACAAATGGGTAATGTTTGACCGTTCTGTGATGTACTGTTAGCATACTAGAAGAATGTCCGTACAATAGTTGCAATCATGTAAGATTGTCTATGCAGTACTAGTGTTGTGTCTAAGGCTATAGTCTAGATGCAAATGCAATCCTAGTTCTCTATCACCAGTGGCTCTGATACCAATCTGTCACACCCTCAATTTCCACAAACGGGGTTTTACCGTTAGGCGTGTGACATACCAGGATCTCAGACACGGTCATATCAAACGACACTATATGAGTTTAGAAATAAACGTTTGACTTAAATCAGAGTAAACAATAAATAAGTTAAACATCAGTGCGGAAGCGAATAAACGAAATGTAAACAATACTGAAAGTCTGAAAATGCTATATCAAAATAATATGTAATGCAAGATAATGAATCTGATGAATGCATGTCCTGAGTGCGTTCCTTAATCGTGCATCATGAGCTTAAGCGTTCCTGTGACCTGAGAAAACATGCTAAAGTGTGTCAACATAAAGTTGGTGAGTTCACAGGTTTTATCACAGATAAAAATGTTTGTAACTGTTTGAATGTTTGTAACTGTTCGACTGTTTGTAACTGTTCGACTGTTTGTAACTATTCGACTGTTTGTAACTGTTCGACTATTCGAATGGTATAGTAATTAAAGCATATCGATAGGTAGCTAGCCTATAATCATGTTACTTAGCGTTTTGAACCGAAGCTGCCTGTTTGCGTGTCCTATATGTTTGTTGTTTCCCCGTCACGCCTCGCAAGACAGTGACAAATGTTAGGTCAATAATGCACCCGTTTGACCTCCAATCAAGCTAGCGCGACTAGCCCGGGTGGGGTTTGTCAGGCCCAGTAGTACTACTCAGAATTACCTCGCTAATCCCATTACTAACGGTTCGAGAGTGTCAGGATTGTTTTGTATGTTTGCACTAACGTAACAGGCGATATCAATAATACTAAAATCATTCATAAAATATGTTTGCATGATTTCTACCCTAAAAGGAAAGAAAGTAAAAAGGGGCCGTGAAACTCACCTTGATTGCGTTGCAAAGAAATAATGTTCGCACGACGATTAGAATTTCAGTTAACCTGTGTTTCGTTTAGTATGAACATAGTTAATGTTAGTTATTGTTTTACAAGTGTAAGAGTCGTATGGTTTCGCGTTTCACAACTCTGTTACGGTGTTATAATAATTTTAACGTAATTAAAGGTTTTATAATAACGGATAAAGTTTAATGTAAAGTGTAAATAATTCAATAATTATTTTAATCTTAACTAAATGTAGCATTTGGAATTATTAATTTAACCCTAATAAAGAGATCCATTTTGTAAGAAATAACTAAATTAATCTTTGTTATATTGTTTTATAAATATTTAATTTAAAGAAAAAAATTACAGAAAGTATGTTTGATGATTTAAAATAAACAGAGTTTATAAAATGATTTTTATAATTTTTAAGAATTTTTCTGTAATTTTTAAATGCTTAAAAAGACTTTAAAAAAATAAAAGAAGGTGCCCGGGGTCGAACCCGGGACCTCTTGTGTGTGATGGAAGCATGGAACTGGTGAGCTATGGCATACAGCCGCGTTAGAATCCGGTTCCAATTCCTTTTAAGCTTCTTTAACCCAGTTTTCCCAAATCACATAAACCCTAGATTCGATCAACGCCAAATTGAACAACAATTCGAGATTGTTAACCAGATTAAGCATAGGGCCTTTAATCCTAGATGTAATCGAGTAGGTAGTAGTGTTTAACTACCAGATTGGAGACCTAATTGACAAGAACAGATGCAGGTGAGGTCGCGACTGGGGCTTGGACTCGTTTGATATGGAATTGTTGTTGTTAATCAAATTAACTGTGAGTAAAGCTTCGTGTGATAATAACAAGTAAAAGCCCTCATTCAATTTCGATTAATGATGCTCAGAATATGGAGTTCGACCAAGTTGCAGGTCGATGATGAAGGTGGTGACCGATGGTCGTGTGAGGTTGTGTTCGAGTGAATTTGAACATGTTAATCGTTTATAAACAGATAAAAGATCATTTTGGTTTATTTAATTACATTATTGCGATGTGTAGTGCTCGATTTGTGCGAATTTCTTGGCCGAAAGTGTAGATCCACTAGTTCATCTGTATTTTTAAAATTGTAGTGGGGCTCGGGTTCGATTCTCCCACGTGGAGTTGTCGGGAAAGTTGGATTGAGCTGGAACCGATTAGTTTTGGCGTTTTTGGCTCGCCGGAGACTCGCCGGAGGTGGCCGGAAGTTGGCCGGAGGGGAAAGGGTCGACGGGTACGGGAGGGGGGCTGGGTTTTTAAAATGTTACACAAATGGTCCCTGAACTTTGAAAGGTTTATTATTTCATGTTGAAACTTCATAAAACAAGTTTCAATCTTTACACTTTTAACCCAAACTTTTTAGGGTTTAAGTTTTTAATAAATTTTATTATTATTATTATTATTATTTCTATTCTATTTATTCTAAATTGTCGGTGGCAACAGTGCCACACCGACAAATCTCTTTTATCTTCAGTTCTTCACCCTAATCCCATTGTTCATACACAAAATCACCAAATCCCTAAACCTAGATCTTCAATACGTTATCTTTCACCACGATCGATGAACACGAGGTTTACGGCGGAGAGATCCCGGACGAAGCCGAGATGGACACCGATTTCGACATGTCAAGGGACGAACCCGAAGACCTTCAACACAAGCGCGCCTTCAAACCACCGTCACCGCCGCCGGCCGACCGCCGGATCCCGCAGCTGAAGCGAAAGCACGAAGAGAAAGGAAGAAGAAGGTGCTGTTAAAGCTCAAAACAACTGCTGGAGGAGAATCGATGGATGAATGAATCCATCACTGCACAAATCGACCTCAATCGACCTCAGGTGAGTGAGCTTACTCAGAGTCTTGAATCCCTCAATCAGATCTTGAACGGTATCACGAGTAATGCGAATTGTACAACCGATCAATGCGTTGGTGGTGGATATGGTTTGTTTGATGTCGCTTTGTTTTGTTGTCTACTGGAGTTCGGTGAGCCTTAGGAGAACCGAAATCAATAAATCAATAAATCAACAAATACTGATATCACAAAATTACTCGATTTGGGTGCTGCAAATTAATAATTCATCTAATCTGTAATCGTTAATGGCGGTAAACGACGGTAATTCGCGTATGATTTTGTGAATTGATTATGGATCATGTTGATTGATTATCGTATTCAAAGCTGGTACATATTAGAGTTTCATTAGGTATATTGTTGTATTAGGCTTTAACTACTGGCTGTTGCAGATGGTGCTGTGATGCCTTCGTGGTTCGACATACGTGAGATACCTGTAACTGCTGTAAGCTATTTTCCTTTATTGATCTTGGTCTTAGTGTTGATAGTGCTGCGCTTGCGGGGTTGTTTGAAGGTGCTGGTAATGTTGAGATGGTTGAGGTATGGGTTGTTAATTGGTATTCTTTGACCTTAATTTGATGTAATTTGTTGTCATTTCGTGTTGTTTTGAGATAGTTGAGGTATAATTGGTTAATTACTAATCTTCAATGGCTAAGGCCTCGAATTTTTGTTAAAACAACACAACACGCGTTTTTGTTTGTGTGCCAAATTGCCAATGCCCCTGACTTCATATAACATTCACCAACACTGATTATGGGATTTGTAAGTTAAAGTTTGAATTTTGACTTCTGAAGTGAAGGTCCACTGTAGGTGCAACTGCTCTTGATCTTAATTACATTTCGTATTTGCAGTAATAGATTCTGAAGATTATTATGGTTGCCTTATCTTTTATGCTTGAAGTTCTTTCAAATCCTAGAACCTGTAGATGCATTGATTTGTTTTGTTTCATTATATATAAAGCAGGAAGCTTGTAATTTGATGTCTGCCATATATTTCTGCAGGCAGCCCGCAACAATGTACTTCTTGCTGTTCCAGCACTCCTTTATGCTATTAATAACTATCTAAAGTTCATCATGCAGGTACTTAATACTTATAGTGTAATAGAACTTCTGGTATAATAAATGTTTTTAGAAAATATTAAACATTACTTTTCCTGTTGATTGCATGCAAAAGGAATGGCTGTGATGAAACTTAGGATATAGACTCTCAGTGGTTTGGATAGGTGGATTGAAAGAGTTATTGTTCTCTTAAAAGGGTTACAAGAGTCTTCTATGTAGGCTAGGTAATACTTTGGCACCAAATATTAAAGTTAGATTATGGTAACACATAATAAAGAATTCATTATAAATTCTAATATTATAGTAGTCTAAATTCTAAAAAGTAATGTTTAATATAAACCGTCATTGTTTCATGCTTAATTGCTTATGCCAGCCATCATTGATTCATGTTTATTTCTAGAGTCGTTTTGACATGTTTACACATGTTAGCTCTTAGAAGCCAAATCTGGAAGACTAAGGGGTTGTACTCATAGACACATTTCGGCATTACAAGTTACAACAAAAACTCATCTATCTTAAAGGTTAATTAATAGTCTTGGCTATTCTCAATTTCTCATTCCCAACAAGGAACAAAATTTATGTCAATGTTGGAAATTGGATAAGTAAAACACATCTAGAACTCGATATTTTGTAAAGATGCTAAGCAGATTTTAATAGGATGGTAATAATACATTTTTGAGTATCAGTCACATTGCTGATTGTATATTTTGCTGATGATCACTGGCAAACAACATTTATTTTGAACTTTTATTTGTAGCCTATTATCTAACATTGACAACTTTTTGGCAGCTCTATTTCAATCCTGCAACTGTGAAGATGCTAAGCAATCTGAAGGTAATTATTTGTTGCATTGGTGCTTATGTCTTAACTTGTTAGATCACATAAAGCTTTTGTCGTTGCGTCTTTACATCTTATCTATTAATTCCTTTGAGCTGTAAAATAGTGTTCTGTAATTTTCTATCACCGTATGTCTGCAAAATTATTTTTATATATTCATATCTATCATTAATTTTGTTCTCATGCAGAAAATGAAAGACATATATTTGACACACACACATCAGTTCCTTGTTTTGTATTTGTTGTTTTATTCTTCTGGTTAAACGCTAATACCAACTAAAAATTGCAGGTCTTGGTGATTGCCGTTCTGTTGAAGATAATAATGAAGCGTCGATTTTCAATAATTCAGGTCTGTTATGAGCTTCTAATGTTTATTTGTTTTTTCTTCATGAGATCAATTACCATATAGGATTCACTTTTCTATGATTGTTGGTAACAACTTTCAAACATATATTCTTTTCTTTTTTTTTTCAGTGGGAGGCTCTTGCTCTGTTGCTTATTGGAATTAGCATTAATCAAATGCGTTCCTTACCTGAGGGCTCTACTGCAATGGGGCTTCCAGTTGCATTGGGTGCATATATCTACACATTTATCTTTGTAAGCTGGTTTTGCATTCTTTGCAGACTGATGTTGACATATTTCTGCCATTCAGACATACTGAAATGAAATACATAATGCTTTGGTTCATAAGTATTATTTGACAGATGTTGTTGTTTGCAGCAATATAAGTATTATTTGACAGATGTTGTTTGCAGCAGAATTTAAGAGGATTAAGTGCATATGGAAGATGATCATAGCTTGAAGAAATCTGGATATGAAAGACATGAAGACATCACCATTCTTTTATACAGGTCCAATCTACCCGTTATATTAATCCTGTGTTTTTTCCCAACTTCAGGGGTTTAACTCACACTTCATTTGATCGATTCAGTGGTCGAATTCCGGCAGCTGGACCGATCACATTAAAGGGTATCGTTACTTTCACGTAATGTCTAATTTCAAGATTCATACGCATTTGATTTAAATTGCGAATTTTGATATAATGTCGTAAGATATTAGAGGTGTTATGATGTTATCAGTCTAAAGTTAGATGTAACTGAATTGGGTTTATCGATTTTTACATTAGATATGAATGTATGCATGATGTGATGATTGAGGGTTTTAGGTTATTGATCAACAGCTCATGTAGTTCTTTAATAAATCATTGGTGCTACTAATGTGGTGATTGATGCTGATTTGATTGTAGTTTGAAATTTAGGGGAAAAGAGGTTTTGGATGATGAAAGAGGAGATGATGGAGTGCAGTGTGTGTCATTCCGGATTGGTGAAACCGACTGCAAAGACTGTCTCGAGGGCTTACGATCGTTACAGGAGTAAGGTCTCGAAGAAACATCGGGCACTTAATGTTCTATTGGTTGTTGGTGATTGTATGTTAGTTGGTTTACAGGTGCATTTTTTTCCCATTTATAAAGTTCATAAAGCTCAATCTTTTGTATGATTTGCTTTAAAACGATTGGTGTTTTACTTTATCCACTACATTATCCGTTTTGGAGATACTTTTGACACATTATGGTACAATAGTTCTTCAAAGGATGTATGAACAGATCAATAAATGAAATATCAAATCATTGTTCAGTGGATGTCTATGTATACTTGTACATCGTATCATACAGATCTGCAAAACAAAGCTTTTCTTTTGTAAATTTGTGATGAAGTTGCGTTAATTAATCAATTGAATGATATTTGATTGTATTGTTGCAGCCAATATTTGGTCTACATGTCAAAGGTGGATGGGAAGTTCAGTTTTAGCCCACTTAGTGTTAACCTCTTGACCGAAGTTGCAAAGGTTATCTTTGCATTGGTTATGCTTCTATGTCAGGTAAATTATTTTTCTTACCCTCTAGCGATATATAACATGTTATCATTCAATGGTCAATATTCGAGTTACTCTACGTTTTGACGTAGATTTAGTTGGGGAACGAGTCGGCTGGTCGTAGTTTATACATTATCACGCCGCAAACGCCGCCGCAACGCGCGGCGGGTTAAAACCTAGTTATTATTATTATTATTATTACTATAATGGTTGAAATTAACATTAACGTATTAAACTCTTTTGTTTATAAAATAAAATTAGCTTTTATTTACCGAAAAATTTGAGATGTTACATCTTTACCATTAACAACATCGATTTAATGCTTAATTTGATTCAAATTCGAACTAGGGTTCTAAGGATTTGGGGATTCTGTTTATATGGGTTTTTAATGTTTTAAAACCAAGTGATACCAAGGCCACGACCCTGGTTCACTGGTTAAGACATTGCCCCCACATACATGAGGTCTCGGGTTCGAACCCGGGCACCTCATGTTATTTTTTTAAAGTCTTTTTGGCCTTAAATTAATTATAGAAAATTTATAATAATTATAAAAATGACTTTTATAAACCTTAAATATTTTTAAAAGTCATCTAAATATGCCTTGTAAATTTATTATCATAAGACATTTTAACATTTTATTTTAGATTTTTTTACAAATGTTATAATTAAATATATTTATAAAAAGAGAATTTATATAATATTGTGAGGTAAATAAACCTATATTAGACCGTATGTCTTTCTTTTATTACTAGGGATTTATCATGATGATAATAATATATATATATATATATATATATACATTTTTTATAAAAATCACAAGTTAATTACAAAAGATTTAATTTCTTTTAAATAAGTTCTATAAAGTTCATAAAATAGTATATTTTATAAGAATTTACCAACTTTATAAAAACCTCCAAATTCTGATACCCTAGTTCATGTTAACTCGTTAATCTTATTATTAACCTAAATCTTGTAAAATTTATATATCTAGGTGCCTTGTGACGTTTAATCTTGGAACGACATATATTATTCTTACTGATCTTCATTATATACTTATTTGACATGTGAGTTTTCCTTGCTCCTTTTTACATTCTTCACACTATTTTGGGATGAAACATGATACTTATACATCATACACTTATAAATGTTTGAGACTTGTAAAACACTTGCAATTCATCTTAATATTTTGTCAGGAAAACCCCCAAGTTTGAAGTAAACTTATGTTGCTGGCATAATCTAGGACTTGGACCTAGTTAATAAAATTGATTATACTGTGTTATGTCATGTTGAAACTTATTTCATTATTGAGACTTATGCTTGTAACGTACATTTCAAACTTATGAATAATATATATTTGGATTTAATAATAGTATTATGTGGCTGTGAATAATCGTAACCCTCACATCTCGATGATTCCGCCGTCAAGGTTAGGGTGTGACAACTACAATCATCCTCATCAAAACTTTCCCGCCTCTCTCTCCTATTAAATAATTACCTTAATTACAAATAATATTATTTAATATTTTTTAAATTAAATAAATTAAGAAATAAATATTTATTAATGTTATTTTTACATAAATATTTTTTATAAAATAATAATTTTTTTAAAGCATTAAACTTTTTTTTAAAATATGAAATATTTTAAATTGGTATTTTTAAAAAGTAAATAAATCAACTTTTTTAAAAACAAAAATAACTAAATTGGGAGTTATAATAAGGAAATTTTTAAAAATAAAATTTTTATTCGGTTTGTTTTAAAACAAAATATTTATTTCTTAATTTATCGAGCCGGGGGTCTCTTTGAAAGCGGCCTCTCTACCTATCGGGATAGAGGAAAGACTTGCCACCACCTACCCTCCCCAGACCCTACTCTTGAGTGGGATATACTGGGTTTATTTGTTTGTTTGTTTTGTTTTAAAACAAAATGTTTACTTTTTTTGAAAAAAATTAATAATAAAGAAAGCGTGTAGACATCAAAACATTGGGTAAATGCAAAAAGTTGGTATGAATGTGTGCTGCGAAACTAAGGGTGGAGTCATCAAAACAGTGGGTTTTTTTCTAAAAAAAATTAAAATAACAGTGCACAAATCTAAAAATAAATAGATACTACACCAATTCAAACATTGAACTTAGTTCATCCAAAAAAAGGAGTAAATCTAGAGATAAAAAACATACACAGAAAACAACATATACGAAAAATGCTGACGTGTACCTCTACGTTCAAAACCAACGTAATGGATCGGAGAGTTCCCGGTAAGTATATCAAATGTATCATCGTACTGGCTGCCATGGTTGTCGTTTTCAGACATGGGGTTGAGAATGTCTTCTTCAGCAGATGAATCAGGTAACTGAATATCACCACCACCCATTGTCTGCGAATAAAATCAAAATAAGGGTCGTAAACAGAGTTTTAAAAGATCATCAATAAAGGTAAAAGAGGAGGAAGATAGTAAACAGATACACATGTTATAAAAAACAAGGGCGGAAATACCAGGTTGCTTGTGAATTAAACGAATGAAGAGAGTTTGGTGGATGGTGGGAATGCAAAAGGGTACTAAATAGAAGAACAAAAGGGATGGGGGTGGCTTCTATGGTCTGCAAAAGTACTTGTACAAAACAAAAAGTTGTTGTCATTTCATGCATGGGGAACATAATAAAGTGGGTGTAGATTCAGAAGTGTCAAATGCCGATTTTACCCCCAAAAGGGTTTCTAAGCAAATGAAACGTGGCAGTATTATAGCCACATATTTGGGTTAAGGAGTTATCGTAATTTTGACGGGTTATCATATGATCCGTTCCCCATATATATATATATATATATATATATATATAGAGAGAGAGAGAGAGAGAGGAGGGATCAAATGAAAACCTTGATTATAAATGAAAACCTTAAAAACCTCCATCCACCAATCATATTTTTTTAAATTAATCAATTTTGTTTAATAACAAGGGTTATTTATGTAATTTTGACCATTTTTAAATTTAGAAATTATTATATGTTTTAATTTTAAACAATATTATATGTAAATTGAAATTCAATCTTCCCTAATTAAGTGCAGAAGAACGTATATTCAACCCTGTGTAACTGAATTTCATTGTTTCAAGCAAAGTGTTCGATTTCAATTGTAAGTTTAGTATCAATTGACGATTCGCAAACAAATATACGATATGAATCCGATTACTAATTCAATTGTCGAAGACCATGCAATTACTGATTCAATTGTCGAAGTCCATGAGATTACTGATTCAATTGTCGAAGTCCATGCGATTACTGATTCAATTGTCGATGACAATGTATTCGAAAATCTTGTTGATGTCGATGATACGTTGCGGGATGTGATCTCAGTAGGTATAAGGCATGATACATTTGCAGATTCAATTGTCGCAGACCAGAGCAATTTAACTATTCGGGAAGATGAAGATGGTAAAGACCATGATCTTCAAAATTGACTTTTTTTCGCTGCATACGTATACGTACCAGATACTGTTTGGTACATATATTGTAATGTAATGGTACGTAAATGTATTGTAATGGTTCTTACATATGTTGATGTTTATAAAAAACTACTGATATTATTGTGTTAATACTGAAACATATATGTACCAGTATGAAAACATCCCGTGTATGATTACGAGTGATAAAGTTCTTTTCATTGGGGGGTGCATATATGCATATATAGATACATAAAAAGTAGTTTCTTACTGTTACATATATGTTTAAACATAAATCACATATTTGGTACGTATATGTACTTATATGAAATCAGCCATTCATACGTTAATGTATGTATCTGTATGCAAATACTTTTAACTTGCATTATTTTATAATGTTTAATTGTTTCATCTTATGTTTAATAAGACCTAACAAATCTGTTCTTGAATATTCAATTAACTGCGTGCATATATACCTACATACATTAGCATACAAATGGTTGTTTGCATAGACGTACATATACGTTCCAGATACTGTTTATATTGAAACATATATGTAACTGTGAGAAAATGCTTTTTATGTTATTTATTAATACATTTAAAAGACCCGTATTTGATGCTTATAAACACTATCGATATTATTGTGTTAATACTGAAACATATATGTACCAGTATGAAAACATATATTGTAATGTAATGGTAGTCTTGTCTTACATATGTTGATGTTTATAAAACATTACTGATATTATTGTGTTAATACTGAAACATATATGTACCAGTATGAAAACATATATTGTCATGTCATGGTAGTTACATATGTTGAAGTTTATAAACATTATCTATCATAATGTTTTAGTACTTAAACATAAATGTTTAAATAAAATCATCAACTTAATGATGAGGAACATATTATTACATATATGTATGCATTCATTTGATCTATTGAAACAAAATCATCAATAGAATACTCATAAACACTTGTATTACATATAAGTATTAAATAATGATTGGTTATTATTATGTTAAACTATTACATATATGTACCTATTAGGATCTTAATCGTATTTTATATATCAGTTAACTTTACCTTTTATCAACTGCCATGTTATCACAAGTGATTTAATGGTTTTTTTTGTATGTTATGTGGGTATAATACAACTTGTACGACAACATAGAGTCCAGTTGATACATATACGTATCACACGTAATATTTTTCTAATACGTTTAACTTGGTGGTTGTTTACTTCATTAATAATAATAATATATTAGTATGTCAACGAATAATAGTAATACATCAGAATAAAATCCATACATCACATAACCAACTGAATGTCATTCATTTGATTAAAACTATTCAAAAAGCAGTTAAGATAATCGTCCACGTCTTGAAAACATCTAAGATTAAACTGACTTTATCCAAAAAATTACATCATAATCCCAACTCAAATATTATAATAGTTTTTAAACTATCATCTATCTTTTTTGCTTGATCCAACTCTTCTGCTTCCTTTAACACTTTCTCCTTATATATATATTCACATCCGAAGTAAGGATCTTTACGGCGTACTTTTTCCTCAGATTCCTAATTTTTGTCTTCATTTTGCTCTCATCCGATGGAAACCCACAATCCCATTTTTTTGTACGACTACCCATATACATTTCCATGTGTCGCATAACAAATATACCACAATCTGTAGAGTTCTTTGACGTAGACCAACCGATACGTAACTTCTGAGGGTAGGCCGATTCTATATCTCTCCATTTTGAATGCTCTACTGATTTCAAGTAGGAGACAAAAATATGTTTCTGCATAGTGAAAATAAATTTATGTTGGTATGCACATATACACACACTTAAGTATTTAAATAACTAAATGAACATAAACCCTTAAAGAATACATCTTACCACAATATGTTTCTGCAGATTTCATTTCTCTATAGAACATACGTATCAGTCATTATTTTAATATTATATGCTATTACAAAGGGGCATAATATGGGATTTTAACAATATACTACAAATGCATACATCTATGTATGATTTATTTACAAATAATATTTTAACTGCATAAAGTATAACATACTCATCTCTTACACACATATTTCTTATCCTCAGTACACTTTGGTACATATATGTAACACAGAATTCAACATATTATTTTAACACAACTACTCATTGATGATAAAAGATAAAAAGGGAAAATTTACTGCCTGTTTTAAGATCTGCATTTATGCATTATGCAACAAGGTAAATACATACATGAAAAACCTTAAAACCATAAATGCATTTGTGCATTATGCAACAAGGTAAATACATAAAAAGCATGGTAAATACATATATGCATTATGTATTTATATTATAAATTTACATGACCCTGGTGTAAGGCCCCGTCCCCGGGCACCTCACAGTTGGTCATTCACAGCATAAAACACATATATATTAATAAATTAAGCAGCGGAATTAAGTTGGCAAAACCCTTCATTCATTTTAAAATGCTGTTGTTAAGCAATACATTCTAGTTTCTAAGTCACAAAACAATTAGTCGAATGAATTACAAAACAACAGTATCGTCAAAACATAATTTGGATGTCAGACTTGTCTTGCCGAATAGCCATCTCAGTGTGCCATCCTCAGCAACCTGTTACCTGACAACTGGAAAATACATAAAAGTCAGCGTTGCTGAGTGAGTTCTAGTTTTATAGTTTAAAATACTTTACTTTTCCTCTCAAGAAAAACCTTTCTTTACTTACATGCGGTCACACAAGTACGTACACAGATAATATTATTATTATCCTCGTCGTTCGTTCATTAACTTTCGTTAGTGTGCCGTTCATCGTTTATATTCGTATTCTTTCTTTCATATTAGTTCTTCCATTCGTATGTATCTTACTTTCTTTCATTCATACATTACATACATTCATACGTTCATTTCATTCATACATTCATTGCATACGTACGATCATTTCTTTCATTCATATGTTCATTACATTCCTTCGTACGTTTATTCATTCCATTCATGCATTCACATTACATTCTTTCATTCTATCATATGTTAGCCAAGTCTGTTGCAGCACACGGCTGCTCACCTCAGTGGCAATCTCACGATTGCCTGCTAACCGAGTCTGTTGCAACACGTAGTTGCTCACCTCATTATCAATATGTTAGCCAAGTCTGTTGCAACACATAGTTGCTCACCTCAGTGGCAACCCCACGGATTGCCTGCTAACCGAGTCTGTTGCAACACAAAGTTGCTCACCTCATTATCAATCTTAAAGATTGACCCTGTGTGCATCCTTCGGGGTAGCTAACCCACATCACAGTTGAGCTAACACCTGCCAGGGGTGTGCACCTCCATTCATTTGCTTGCAAGCCTTTCTTACGCTCATTCATTCATTTATTAATGCATGCATTCATTCACCATGTTTCCCCCTTTCATTATCTTTCACTTTACGTTTCATTTCTCATTATCATTAATATTTTACTTCATTAATGATTATGCCCTTCGTTAAATCTTAGTCATTCTTCGTCATGCCAGTACATACTTAACAATATTAAAATAATAATAATATTGTTAATAATAATAAAATACAGATAATAAAATCAGTAACAGAAATCAAGGGTTAATCATTTACCATCATTCCATGCATGAAACATCATTATTAATTAACCCTAGTCAACCCTGGTCAAAATCCCATAAATCAGATTTCCAGAAGATTTCTGTAAAAATTCTAAGTGTTCTGGACGTTTGAGCCCTGTTGGGCGTATAAGCCCCTTGGGCGTATGAGCCCTGTTAGGCGTAAGAACACTGCTGGTCGTATGAGCCCTAATGGACTTTTCATCCTATACTTAGTAATATCATCTGGTCATACGACCACCCTGTTGGTCGTATGAGTCCTATTGGACTCTTCAATACACTTAGAAAAATATCACCTGGTCATACGACCACACTGTTGGTCGTATGAGTCCTATTGGACTCTTCAACACACTTAGAAAAAAATATCACCTGGTCATACGACCGCACTGTTGGTCGTATGAGTCCTATTGGACTCTTCAACACACTTAGAAAAATTCACCTGGTCATACGACCACACTGTTGGTCGTATGAGTCCTATTGGACCTTTCATCCTATACTTAGAAATATCAGTTGGTCATACGACCACCCTGTTGGTCGTATGAGTCCTATTGGACTCTTCAACACACTTAGAAAAATTCACCTGGTCATACGACCACACTGTTGGTCGTATTAGCAACCTGGACATGTATCTAATTCATATTCCAAATCCCAAACATCAAAATGCCTAGTTCTAAACATGCTCACCTGATCTAGGCAAAACTTAACATAAACACATACATTCATACATTCAATCATACGGGTATAAAATCCAAGTTTTATACAAACATACTTACATGCATTTTCCAGCCCCAAAGCATTTAAAAACAGGTAAAAAGGGGTCTAGAAACTCACCTTAGTTTGTCTTCGGGTTTTGGATACCCTTTCTTAACTTCCCAGTCGTTTCTACACCTAAAACACACACACAGTGCAACCCGAACACAAACACACACACATAAGAACATGCATTCTCGGTTTCTTAGCCAAAACACAACTTAAAAATATCAATTCTTACCTTGAATCCGATTTCTTCTTCTTTCTCTCTCTAAGAATCGAAGTCCCTGCTGTTTCTCTCTAAAAAAAAACCGAATGCAAAGAAGGGTGCAGGGGTTATGGGCGGCCATGCCTCCCTTTTTGTACAAAATAAATAACAACTTTGCCCATTTGGCACTTTTGGTCCCTCCTTTTTAGTTGACTTTTCTTTTCTTTTCTTTTCTTCCTTTTTCTTTTATTTCTTGCTAAAAAATACGGGTGTTACAAGTCCACCCCCCTTATATAGGTTTCGTCCCCGAAACCTGTTATTCCTCAAACAGCTGTGGGTAGTGCTGTTTCATTTCTTCTTCAGTCTCCCATGTAGACTCGGATCCCTTCCTGTGCTTCCATTGTACACGCACAAGAGGAACCACTTTATTCCTCAACCTCTTCTCCTTACGATCAATGATTGCCACTGGTTGCTCCACGTAGTTGAGCCGCTCATCCACCTCGATATCTTCCAGTGGTACAACCATGTCTTCATCAGCTAAGCACTTTCTCAGATGAGATACATGGAATGTGGGATGAATTCCACTTAACTCATCTGGCAGTTCAAGTCGATAGGCCACCTCTCCTACTCGTGCGATAATTCGGAAAGGTCCTATATATCTCGGGCTTAGCTTACCTCGTTTCCTGAATCTAATGATTCCCTTCCAGGGCGAGACCTTTAACATGACTCGGTCTCCAACCTTGAACTCTATCGGTCTTCGCCTCTTGTCAGCATACGACTTTTGTCTATCTTTCGCCGCCTTCATGAAGGCTTTGATCTTTTCCAATTTCTCAGTCGTTGCTTCAATCACCTCAACACCTCCCAGTTCCTTCTGCCCAATGTCTCCCCAACATACGGGCGTCCTACATCTCCTACCGTATAGCATCTCGTAAGGTGGCATGCCAATGCTGGCGTGATAACTGTTGTTGTACTAGAATTCTGCTAACGGCAGGTGGTTGTCCCAACTTCCTCCAAAATCGATCACACACGCCCGAAGCATGTCCTCGAGTGTTTGGATCGTCCTCTCAGACTGACCGTCTGTCTGAGGGTGATATGCTGTACTAATGTGCATTGCATCATGAAATCTTTTCCAAAACTTGGAGGTAAACCGGGTGTCACGATCAGACACAATAGACACCGGCACACCATGACGAGCTATAATTTCTTTGATGAACAGATCCGCCAATCTTTCAGATGAGTACGTTTCGCGGATCGGTAGGAAGTGGGCACTCTTTGTCAAGCGGTCAACTACCACCCATATGGCATCATACCCTTTTGGGGTACGTGGTAACTTCGTGATGAAATCCATGGTGATGTGCTCCCACTTCCACTCGGGTATATCCAACGGTTGGATCTTCCCGTAAGGCTTCTGGTGTTCTGCCTTTACTTGTAAGCAAGTTAGGCATTTACTCACGTACTCCACTACGTCACGTTTCATACCCGGCCACAAGTAATCCTTCTTCATATCGTGGTACATTTTGGTAGCATCGGGGTGAATGGAGTATCGAGTCTTATGAGCCTCATCCATGATCTTTTCACGTAGATCCCCGTATCGAGGAATCCACATTCGCCCAAATCGGATCTTAACACCAAGAGTGTTCTCACCCAATTCCGTAACTAGGCCTCTCATCCTTTCAGAGTTAAGACGATCTTCTTTCAAAGCCTCGTCTTGGAACTCCTTAACCTGTGTCATCACATCGGGGGTCATGATCAGCTGATAAGCCTTCACCCAAATCGGCTCAGGTCGTTCTTTTCGACTAAGAGCATCGGCCACCACGTTGGCCTTGCCCGGATGGTAATGGATTTCGCAATCATAATCCTTTATTAGTTCCAACCATCGCCTCTGCCTCATGTTAAGATCTTTCTGCTCGAAGAAGTACTTCAAGCTTCTGTGGTCGGTGAAGATTGTGCACTTCGTCCCGTATAGATAGTGCCGCCAAATCTTCAACGCAAAAACCACCGCAGCTAATTCTAGATCGTGTGTGGGATAGTTGACTTCGTGGATCTTCAGTTGTCGAGATGCATATGCGATCACCTTTCCACGTTGCATCAACACACAACCTAGCCCAGAATAAAATGCATCCGAATAGACCACTAAGTCTTCATTTCCCTCGGGCAAAGTCAAAACAGGAGCTTGTGTTAGTCTTGCCTTCAACTCCTCAAAAGTCGTCTCCTGTTCTCGACCCCACACGAATTTCACGTCCTTACGAGTCAATTTTGTCAAAGGTGAGGCTATCTTTGAAAAGTCTTGAATAAATCTCCTATAAACGCCCGCCAATCCCAAGAAGCTACGAATCTCGGATGGCGTCTTTGGTGATTTCCATTGCATCACAGCCTCAACCTTTGCTGGGTCCACCATGATTCCCTCTGCATTTACCACGTGACCCAGAAATTGCACCTCGCATAGCCAGAAAGCACATTTGGAGAACTTAGCATACAGTTCTCCTTTCTCAAAGTCTCCAATACTTCCCGAATGTGACCGGCATGCTCTTCTTCGCTCCTCGAATAAATCAGGATATCATCGATGAACACAATCACTGATTTATCTAACATTGGCCGACACACTCGGTTCATCAAGTCCATAAAAGCAGCTGGCGCGTTAGTTAGACCATAACGAGAAACTCATAGTGTCCATAACGCGTACGAAAAGCTGTTTTAGGAATGTCCTGCTCCTTTACCTTCAATTGATGGTAGCCAGATCGAAGATCTATCCTCGAGAACCAACTGGCACCCTGGAGCTGGTCGAACAAGTCATCGATCCTCGGTAACGGATACCGATTCTTTATGGTCAACTTGTTCAACTCACGGTAGTCGATACACATCCTCATGCTACCGTCCTTCTTCTTCACGAACAAGACCGGGGCACCCCAAGGAGAGATACTCGGTCTAATGAAGCCCTTGTCAAGCAACTCCTGCAGTTGCTCCATCAGCTCCTTCATCTCAGTCGGAGCCAATCGATACGGTGCTTTAGCAACAGGTTGGGTACCGGGTATCAAGTCAATTTGAAATTCGATTTCGCGGTCAGGTGGCAATCCCGATAAGTCTTCCGGGAATACATCCGGAAACTCACACACAACCGGAACGTCGGATAGTTGTGGTGTTGGCGTTTCCACATCCTTCACATAACATAGGTAGGCGTTGCACCCACGCCTCATGCACTTCCCCGCCACCGCCATCGAAATCACCTTCGGAATCATCGTTACCCGATCACCGTATATTGTCACCAGACTTCCGTCAGATGCCGTCAATCTAATCATCTTCTTTCGACATACTATATTCGCTTCATAGGTTGCCAACCAATCCATCCCTAGTACTACATCAAATCCACCTAGGGGCATCACATGTAACCTAGCAGCAAACCTATGACCTTCTAACTCTATGGCACAGTCCTCTATCACATCAGTAACTCTAGTGGACTTACCAATAGCGGTTTCTACTTCAAAGGGCTCATCAATGCATTTACTACTAACAGGCAATTTAGCACAGAAAGTAGCAGAAATGAAACTCTTACTAGCACCAGAATCAAATAACACAGAAGCAAGAGTTTGATTTACTAGAAACGTACCTGACACAACATCGGGGTCCGTCCTAGCCTCCTCCCTGGTCATAGTGAAAGCTCTGGCACTCGTCTTCTGCCCCTCAGTCCCTGCCATCTTCTTTCCCCCGGAACTCTCGGCCCTCGACTTCTTGCAATCCTTACTCATATGCCCCACTTCACCGCAGTTGAAACACCTCGTAGCCTTACAGTCTCTAGCCATATGACCGGATTTCCCACACCTGAAACAGACATTTAACCCCCATCTACACTCACCACCGTGCTCCTTACCACACTTGTCACACCTTTTGGGTCCCGAGCTTGGTGACCCACCCTACGGTCATCCCTTCTAGCCTTCTTGTTATTCGGGGTAAAGCCACCACGCCCGAACCGTTTCCCATTCCAGTTCCGGTTAGCACCACCGGCTTTCTTTGCCTCCACCACCATCACTTCCCTCTCGTCATAGAGCCTCCCAGCTAAGTCTACTGCCGACCTAAAGGTGCTCGGTCGGGCAGTAATCAAGTGCCTACGGATGTCAGCTGGCAGTCCCTGAATGTACCGGTTAATCTTTCGAGATACCGGTGTCACCTGATCCGGCACCAGCCTCGCCATCTCATTGAATTTGGTAGTGTATTGCTGGTGTGTCATGGTTCCTGCCTCGAGTTGCAGGAAATCCCTCTCGACCTTATCAAGTTCTCTGTGAGGACAGAATTCCTCAATTACTAGCTTCTTCAACTCGGACCACTTCATTTTCCCGATGGCCCTGGAACCCTCAGCTTGGACAATATTGTCCCACCAGCATAGTACTGAGTCAGTAAATGAGTGGGTGGCAAACTTCACCTTCTGATCCTCACGGCACTCGCTGATCTCGAGTACCGCTTCCATCTCCCTTACCCATCGTTGAGCGGTTGCAGCAGTGCCATTGCCATCGAAAGTCGGGGGCTTGCACCTCTGAAATGCCCCGTAACTGCACCCCTTGGTCGTCACCCCTACTACATCATCTCTTTCCTCATCAGATATTACTATCTCAGGATCCTGTCGTTCCTCTTCTTCCTTGCTCTCCTTTTCAGTCGACCCTCTCCTGTCCTCCTTTTCCTTCCTTTCCTCGTTCCTTATAGCCCGAATAACATCGGTCACTACAGATGGCATAACTGCCTGAAAGACCTGGTGTACCTCATCAGCAATCGCCTCCCTAGCTGAGGCATTCAGACTAGCATTCTCTGTTTCTTCATTCCGGTCAGGAACCTCGGGGTTCACAGGAGCCGTCTTAGGAGCTTTAGCACTGCTCCTAGTCGTACGCGGACGACCTCTACCTCCAGCAGCCTTAGAAGGTTTCTTCCCAGCCATTTTCCTATGCACTATAAGATTCAAACACTAAAACAGTCATTCAAGGAATAGCTCGGTTTATGTCAAGTATAGTAAGTCCCTAATTACAGTGGCCAGTTGTGATTAGCCACTTACTTTACTCTTCACACCCCAAGCACTCCCTATCCTGACTACATCAGCATCTAAATCTACTAGGAACACATAAATCACATAGCACACGCATAATACTGATTAACTTTTAAGAAAACAATACCTGATGGCACATGGCTACTTGGGCTGACATCCCTCTTTCCGTCCTATTCTCAGTTTAAGTTAAGGTTTATTTTTGAAAATTTACCCGTTTCACTTAAACTTTAGCTGTGATACCAACTTGTAAGGCCCCGTCCCGGGCACCTCACAGTTGGTCATTCATAGCATAAAACACATATATATTAATAAATTAAGCAGCGGAATTAAGTTGGCAAAACCCTTCATTCATTTTAAAATGCTGTTGTTAAGCAATACATTCTAGTTTCTAAGTCACAAAACAATTAGTCGAATGAATTACAAAACAACAGTATCGTCAAAACATAATTTGGATGTCAGACTTGTCTTGCCGAATAGCCATCTCAGTGTGCCATCCTCAGCAACCTGTTACCTGACAACTGGAAAATACATAAAAGTCAGCGTTGCTGAGTGAGTTCCAGTTTTATAGTTTAAAATACTTTGCTTTTCCTCTCAAGAAAAACCTTTCTTTACTTACATGCGGTCACACAAGTACGTACACAGATAATATTATTATTATCCTCGTCGTTCGTTCATTAACTTTCGTTAGTGTGCCGTTCATCGTTTACATTCGTATTCTTTCTTTCATATTAGTTCTTCCATTCGTATGTATCTTACTTTCTTTCATTCATACATTACATACATTCATACGTTCATTTCATTCATACATTCATTGCATACGTACGATCATTTCTTTCATTCATATGTTCATTACATTCCTTCGTATGTTTATTCATTCCATTCATGCATTCACATTACATTCTTTCATTCTATCATATGTTAGCCAAGTCTGTTGCAGCACACGGCTGCTCACCTCAGTGGCAATCTCACGATTGCCTGCTAATCGAGACTGTTGCAACACGTAGTTGCTCACCTCATTATCAATATGTTAGCCAAGTCTGTTGCAACACATAGTTGCTCACCTCAGTGGCAACCCCACGGATTGCCTGCTAACCGAGTCTGTTGCAACACAAAGTTGCTCACCTCATTATCAATCTTAAAGATTGACCCTGTGTGCATCCTTCGGGGTAGCTAATCCGCATCACAGTTGAGCTAACACCTGCCAGGGGTGTGCACCTCCATTCATTTGCTTGCAAGCCTTTCTTACGCTCATTCATTCATTTATTAATGCATGCATTCATTCATTTATTAATGCATGCATTCATTCACCATGTTTCCCCCTTTCATTATCTTTCACTTTACGTTCCATTTCTCATTATCATTAATATTTTACTTCATTAATGATTATGCCCTTCGTTAAATCTTAGTCATTCTTCGTCATGCCAGTACATACTTAACAATATTAAAATAATAATAATATTGTTAATAATAATAAAATACAGATAATAAAATCAGTAACAGAAATCAAGGGTTAATCATTTACCATCATTCCATGCATGAAACATCATTATTAATTAACCCTAGTCAACCCTGGTCAAAATCCCATAAATCAGATTTCCAGAAGATTTCTGTAAAAATTCTAAGTGTTCTGGACGTTTGAGCCCTGTTGGGCGTATGAGCCCTGTTAGGCGTAAGAACACTGCTGGTCGTATGAGCCCTAATGGACTTTTCATCCTATACTTAGTAATATCATCTGGTCATACGACCACCCTGTTGGTCGTATGAGTCCTATTGGACTCTTCAATACACTTAGAAAAATATCACCTGGTCATACGACCACACTGTTGGTCGTATGAGTCCTATTGGACTCTTCAACACACTTAGAAAAAAATATCACCTGGTCATACGACCACACTGTTGGTCGTATGAGTCCTATTGGACTCTTCAACACACTTAGAAAAATTCACCTGGTCATACGACCACACTGTTGGTCGTATGAGTCCTATTGGACTTTTCATCCTATACTTAGAAATATCAGCTGGTCATACGACCACCCTGTTGGTCGTATGAGTCCTATTGGACTCTTCAACACACTTAGAAAAATTCACTTGGTCATACGACCACACTGTTGGTCGTATTAGCAACCTGGACATGTATCTAATTCATATTCCAAATCCCAAACATCAAAATGCCTAGTTCTAAACATGCTCACCTGATTCTAGGCAAAACTTAACATAAACACATACATTCAACATTCAATCATACGGGTATAAAATCCAAGTTTTATACAAACATACTTACATGCATTTTTCAGCCCCAAAGCATTTAAAAACAGGTAAAAAGGGGTCTAGAAACTCACCTTAGTTTGTCTTCGGGTTTTGGATACCCTTTCTTAACTTCCCAGTCGTTTCTACACCTAAAACACACACACAGTGCAACCCGAACACAAACACACACACATAAGAACATGCATTCTCGGTTTCTTAGCCAAAACACAACTTAAAAACATCAATTCTTACCTTGAATCCGATTTCTTCTTCTTTCTCTCTCTAAGAATCGAAGTCCTGCTGTTTCTCTCTCAAAAAAAACCGAATGCAAAGAAGTGTGCAGGGGTTATGGGCGGCCATGCCTCCCTTTTTGTACAAAATAAATAACAACTTTGCCCATTTGGCACTTTTGGTCCCTCCTTTTTAGTTGACTTTTATTTTCTTTTCTTTTCTTCCTTTTTCTTTTATTTCTTGCTAAAAAAATACGGGTGTTACACCTGGAGAGGCCATGTTATTAACATACTCATTTGCTAATAAATATATATCACAAACTCAATCATTTGTTGGTACATATATGTAACAAAATTCTATAGTCAAGTTTAAAACAACTAATCATGAAGATAAAATTGCCACATTCAATATCTACATCTTTATTTGGGACTGCATTTTATAATGCTCCATCCTACCAGGTATCTGGTCCATTTTACTGACATACACATTGATTCCATACATATATCATAACTTCATTAAACGTTTTGGTACATATATGTAACACCAATACTTAGATTCGATTAAATCAACTAATCACAGAGATAAAAGATCAACAACCAATATTTTTATGCATGTTCTGGGGTCTGCATTTATAATGCTACATCCAAATACCTATTTGGCCCATGCTATTAACATTCTCATTACTTAATGTATAATGATAACACATAAATGTGCATATATGTACCATTTGTGTTAGAGTAGTTATCTTTGAGAACTTTTCTTTTCATATAGTGGTGTGTGTGTGAAGACAACACTTATGGATATATGTGAATACATGAAAGATAACACACATATTTGCATATATATACACTTGCATAAGAGTAGTTGATTTTACTAGTTCATATGTGTACCAATTCTGTCAAAAAACATATAATGTAAAAGTTTTGTTATTCCTAGTCATTAAACCTTTTAGATACTCCGACACACATATGAACTTCTAATCTAACTCACGAAGATAGTACATTAAGGCTCACTGTTTATTAAAGTGAGTCAATTACTTTTGATTATGTCACAGATACATATATGTATCACAAACCCTAACTGATTTGGCTTACACAAAACTGGGACAGATACACTTTTGATTCTGTCACAGATACATATATGTTAAAAAATGTTCATTCAACAACACTGAAATCGTTTCAAATTTTTTGGTACACATATGCACCATCGGTTTTCGCAATGTTACTGCGAATGATCTATCAAACTGTATCATCGACAAATCACTCTCATTACACAGATAATACATCAAAATCAACAATATTATCAAAATGTATATAGTTTTCGGCATTTATATGTACCAATTTCGGAAAAAATTATAACTTTTGCACATACACATTACGAACCTTGAATGTAGTTTCTTCGTGTGAATGATCTTCGTCTTCAAAATTCTTCTTCAGGAATGTGATGATTTCTCAGAGTCGAATCATCCTATATCACTAAAACATTGCTGAATATTTGATTTGATTCGGTTAATTTGGGGGAGTCGATTGCGCAGAGAATAAGCGAGTTTTTTAGGAATTAATTGAGGAATCAGTTACGAGAAATTTTGTCCCCAAAATACCCTTCTTAATATTAAATATATTTTTTTACTTATTCACTTAACAAAAATAAAGGATGTTAATTAATGACCATTGATCTAAATGATCAATGGTTACTAATTGGTTTTCATAGTTTTCATCATAAAAGTGGTTTCTATTGGATCCCCCCTATATATATATATATATATATATATATATATATATTTATTTATTTATTATTTATTTATATATATATATATATATATATATATATATATATATATATATATATATATATATATATATATATATATTTATATATGCAACCTAGTAAAATGATTTATTAATCATGTAAGAGTGAAAATGAATTTAATGAATAAATATAAAAATTATTATCAGTTTCCGTTTTAATAAAATGTATATTTATAACTAGGTTAGTTACCCGTGTGTTATACGGGTTGAAAAATAGAAAAAAATGGCAACTGTGAACTTAAATTATAGCATGATATGAGATGGAACAAATAAATTAAAATGTTAAAGTTATCTCAATAGTTTGGGTATATGAAAATGAAATGTAAACAATTTTGAAAGAAAAAAGAGAGCTCGTATTGCATTAATAAACAAATCTAATAAAAATACAATTTGAAAGAAAGATACAATATTAAAACAAATACTAATTAAAAGTAAAACAAATGTTTATAAAGATCCAAATACTTCTATGTAAACAATATTAGAAATTTTATTTATTACTTGTATGTCTTTATATAAAATTAGTAAAATCAATTAATACTTTCTATATATATGTCTGAGGTTATGATTAGAAAGAGTATGTAGGTTATAATTAAAAAATCAAAAATTTTAAAAGTTACGAAATATATGGAAATGATTTAAGATTAAAAATCAAGATTTTCAAAATGAATACGATGAAGATATGTGACATAGTTTACGTGAAGTCTAGATGTACAATCTAGTTAGATGTCATGTAAACAATAGTTAATCTTTGATAAATTCACATTTCCCTTATGTTTTTCGAGGCATGAAATTGCATTTCTTACAAGTACTTTCCTTTCGCTGTATTTCTAGCAAGCTTTTTAAAAATAAATCACCACTACTATCGTGATAATTCCTTAAAAAAACAACTTACGTTTGAAGGTTTTATGTTATACTCTCATTAAAAATATATATATGAATAGGTGACATGAGCATGAGCCGTGAACGCCACCTTCTTGGAGTGTGACCCTCTCTGCCGTGACCATAACTGTAATTAAGGATCTATATTGCTTTTAAATTATTTATTTCTCTTCCAATCAAAACTCTTCCACTCATCTCTTCACACAATAGCTTATTTCTCTCGTGAAAAATCAAATTATGAAATTAGACAAGCAATCTAGAAACACTCAAGATAGCTACTTGTTGTATCAGTTCATGATAAGTATATAAACCGTTTTAATAAGCAATCTCAATAAGAAAAAGATGTTCATATTCTGGTTGAAAAAACGTTTAAAGAAATCAACTTTCATCTGATTTTATTTTAGATGAGTCATATTAGTCAATATAAGTAACCTTAAACGACACGAAAAGTAGATACCACAAACTAAACCAAACATAATAAGCAAACCCTAAACCCAAATCATTCAAGACATTTAAACATACATACACCTATCAAGTAATTGCATACTCATTACCTATCAGATACGAGGTATACCAGGTGGAATTTCTAATTACATTTTTTACTGTTTTTACTTATTGTATAATTTTATCTATCTAAAAACTAAAAAGCTGTTCAATCAGTAGATCTAAGGACAAAAGAAAAAAAAATTAATCTTTATGGTATGATTTATATAATTAGGTATCACACCAAGATTATCAACACTCATTCCATTATCATCTCTAAGAAAATATACGCGAGAGCTAGACCCCAGCAGTCCGCTAGAAGTATGTGTACTCTTCATATATTTTTAACTAATACAAGTTAAAACTCCAAAAAATTGTGCATAGTCTAATAAATCCTAACAGCATAGCAAAATGGAAGCATGCTTCTGTGAAAGTAACAAAAACCACAATCCCTTGGTCGAAGAGACTGAATCCCATGTCCTGAAAAAATATAAATAAAACATAAACAGATGATCCAATAACCCAACTAAAACTAAATCAAAGTTCAGAAACAATGTTGAAGAAACTTACATCATCAGACTCCTCTTTCTCTTCAACTTTCTCCTCTTTCTTTGGCTCAGCGGTAGCGGCTGCAGGTGCAGCACCACCGCCACCAGATGGAACTGATGCCAGCTTCTCCCTTCCGGCAGCAATTAGTTCTGTGATGTCTTTACCTTGACTTCCGTCAGTAGCAGTTCAATTCTATCTTCATCTGCATCAGCTACAACTGCAGTTTATAACTTAAAGGTTATTTCAAACTTTGCACAAACAATATATACACATACTTGGTGAAGTAAAGATTGTCACCTATTGCTCAACACATGGTATAGCACAGGTTTTCCCAAAAACTAGGAATCCAAGCCCAAAAAAAAATGTGTGCTAGATTACAATTAACATCAAGTCAAGCTAAAGAATTTGTCAAGTCGAGTTTAAAAAAAAATTCAAATTTGGAACTAAATAACATGGAGATCACCTGTTCATGCAAGAACAAAAAAGTCACTTTTTGTAGAATTTCCCATCATGTTGTCACACGCACATACCACACTCATTACGTTTAACATGAATCAAAACACCCCACATCCATATCCTCATTTTTCAAAATCTTGCTCATTGCATGTACGTTGAAACAAAGTTCAATATCCAGTTCGTAGACAATAAAACTCGTGTTAATTAAAGATGCTAAATGGGTACACTAAAAACACAACCATAAACCACAAAGATATAAAATCACACCATAGAACATACATCTAGTAAATGAGAGCTAAACAGGTCTATGTTCAATGTTTAATTTACAAATTCGAAAGTAGACTTCATTAAGCTCAAAAAAATATCTACAGATTAGTATTTACTCATGAGCAAATATTTTACTACATGCTTTGGTGTCAGCAGAGAGTTAATTTTGAATCATTTTATGATGCTAGGGTTGAACAACAGGATTAGGCTGCAATACTGTAAAAATTTAGGAGCCAATCAATCGACAGTAACGATCAGCTCAAGTATATTCAAAAACCACATTAAATCATACCTGAGCCAAGAATGTTCTTCAAATCATCCGCACATGGAGACGTGTTACCAGTTACCACCCAATAGAGCCAACAAATACGCAGCAACAACCTTCATTCTGCTAGATTAAACAACAAATGTTCAATTATACACATCGCACAATCATCCCTAAGGTTTTTACACTCGGACATTATCCGAATGATGCAACTGGATCTATAATTTCCAGAAGAAACTAAAACAAACAATGGATTGAAGATGACGATACCTGTAATCTGTTGAAGACGACGATACCTGTAATCTGTTGAAGACGACGATCTGTATCTCTTGGCTCCTTTATGTTATTGTTACTTTTAACAGTCCGATTGAAACGGTGAAACCCTAACTTGAGACTCTTCAGTCTTCAGTGGGCGATGACTGATGCCAAATGGGTGTGCGTTGGTTGAGGTGGTTAAGGGCGGAGTAAGATTTGATTGAGTCAGAAGCTGACCAGTAATAAGTTCTGACTGACTCTGCATCTACCAAAACTTAGCTGTTTGATTATGTATCTGACTGACTCTACTGAATGAAAAAAATAACCTCTATATACACTTCTGTTAAATTTTTATGTTAAATTTCTCTGTTGTTGTTGTTATTATTATTATTATTATTATTATTATTATTATTATTATTATTGTTATTGTTATTATTATTATTGTTTTATTGTTTTATTGTTGTTATTGTTGTCGTTGTTGTCGTTGCTGTCGTTGCTGTCGTTGCTGTCGTTGCTGTCGTTGCTGTCGTTGCTGTCGTTGCTGTCGTTGCTGTCGTTGCTGTCGTTGCTGTCGTTGCTGTCGTTGCTGTCGCTGCTGTCGCTGCTGTCGCTGCTGTCGCTGCTGTCGCTGCTGTCGCTGCTGTCGCTGCTGTCGCTGCTGTCGCTGCTGTCGCTGCTGTCGCTGCTGTCGCTGCTGTCGCTGCTGTCGCTGCTGTCGCTGCTGTCGCTGCTGTCGCTGCTGTCGCTGCTGTCGCTGCTGTCGCTGCTGTCGCTGCTGTCGCTGCTGTCGCTGCTGTCGCTGCTGTCGCTGCTGTCGCTGCTGTCGCTGCTGTCGCTGCTGTCGCTGCTGTCGCTGCTGTCGCTGCTGTCGCTGCTGTCGCTGCTGTCGCTGCTGTCGCTGCTGTCGCTGCTGTCGCTGCTGTCGCTGCTGTCGCTGCTGTCGCTGCTGTCGCTGCTGTCGCTGCTGTCGCTGCTGTCGCTGCTGTCCTTGCTGTCGTTGCTGTCGTGTCGTGTCCTTGCTGTCCTTGCTGTCCTTGCTGTCCTTGCTGTCGTTGCTGTCGTTGCTGTCGTTGCTGTCGTTGCTGTCGTTGCTGTCGTTGCTGTCGTTGCTGTCGTTGCTGTCGTTGCTGTCGTTGCTGTCGTTGCTGTCCTTGCTGTCCTTGCTGTCCTTGCTGTCCTTGCTGTCCTTGCTGTCCTTGCTGTCCTTGCTGTCGTTGCTGTCGTTGCTGTCGTTGCTGTCGTTGCTGTCGTTGCTGTCCTTGCTGTCCTTGCTGTCCTTGCTGTCCTTGCTGTCCTTGCTGTCGTTGCTGTCGTTGCTGTCGTTGCTGTCGTTGCTGTCGTTGCTGTCGTTGCTGTCGTTGCTGTCGTTGCTGTCGTTGCTGTCGTTGCTGTCGTTGCTGTCGTTGCTGTCCTTGCTGTCCTTGCTGTCCTTGCTGTCCTTGCTGTCCTTGCTGTCCTTGCTGTCCTTGCTGTCCTTGCTGTCCTTGCTGTCGTTGCTGTCGTTGCTGTCGTTGCTGTCGTTGCTGTCCTTGCTGTCCTTGCTGTCCTTGCTGTCCTTGCTGTCCTTGCTGTCCTTGCTGTCCTTGCTGTCGTTGCTGTCGTTGCTGTCGTTGCTGTCGTTGCTGTCGTTGCTGTCGTTGCTGTCGTTGCTGTCGTTGCTGTCGTTGCTGTCGTTGCTGTCGTTGCTGTCGTTGCTGTCGTTGCTGTCCTTGCTGTCCTTGCTGTCCTTGCTGTCCTCGCTGTCCTCGCTGTCGTCGCTGTCGTCGCTGTCGTCGCTGTCGTCGCTGTCGTCGCTGTCGTCGCTGTCGTCGCTGTCGTCGCTGTCGTCGCTGTCGTCGCTGTCGTCGCTGTCGTCGCTGTCGTCGCTGTCGTCGCTGTCCTCGCTGTCCTGCTGTCCTTGCTGTCCTTGCTGTCGTTGCTGTCGTTGCTGTCGTTGCTGTCGTTGCTGTCGTTGCCGTCGTTGCCGTCCTTGCCGTCCTTGCCGTCCTTGCCGTCCTTGCCGTCCTTTGCCGTCCTTGCCGTCGTTGCCGTCGTTGCCGTCGTTGCCGTCGTTGCTGTCGTTGCTGTCGTTGCTGTCGTTGCTGTCGTTGCTGTCGTTGCTGTCGTTGCTGTCGTTGCTGTCGTTGCTGTCGTTGTTGTCGTTGCTGTCCTTGCTGTCCTTGCTGTCCTTGCTGTCGTTGATGTCCTTGCTGTCCTTGCTGTCGTTGCTGTCGTTGCTGTCGTTGCTGTCGTTGCTGTCGTTGCTGTCCTTGCTGTCGTTGCTGTCGTTGCTGTCGTTGCTGTCGTTGCTGTCGTTGCTGTCGTTGCTGTCGTTGCTGTCGTTGCTGTCGTTGCTGTCCTTGCTGTCGTTGCTGTCCTTGCTGTCGTTGCTGTCCTTGCTGTCGTTGCTGTCCTTGCTGTCCTTGCTGTCCTTGCTGTCCTTGCTGTCGTTGCTGTCGTTGCTGTCGTTGCTGTCCTTGCTGTCGTTGCTGTCGTTGCTGTCGTTGCTGTCGTTGCTGTCCTTGCTGTCCTTGCTGTCGTTGCTGTCCTTGCTGTCCTTGCTGTCGTTGCTGTCCTTGCTGTCGTTGCTGTCGTTGCTGTCGTTGCTGTCGTTGCTGTCGTTGCTGTCGTTGCTGTCGTTGCTGTCGTTGCTGTCGTTGCTGTCGTTGCTGTCGTTGCTGTCGTTGCTGTCGTTGCTGTCGTTGCTGTCGTTGCTGTCGTTGCTGTCGTTGCTGTCGTTGCTGTCGTTGCTGTCGTTGCTGTCGTTGCTGCGTTGCTGTCGTTGCTGTCGTTGCTGTCGTTGCTGTCGTTGCTGTCGTTGCTGTCCTTGCTGTCGTTGCTGTCGTTGCTGTCGTTGCTGTCGTTGCTGTCGTTGCTGTCGTTGCTGTCGTTGCTGTCCTTGCTGTCGTTGCTGTCCTTGCTGTCGTTGCTGTCCTTGCTGTCCTTGCTGTCGTTGCTGTCCTTGCTGTCCTTGCTGTCCTTGCTGTCCTTGCTGTCCTTGCTGTCGTTGATGTCGTTGCTGTCGTTGATGTCGTTGCTGTCGTTGCTGTCGTTGCTGTCCTTGCTGTCCTTGCTGTCGTTGCTGTCGTTGCTGTCGTTGCTGTCGTTGCTGTCGTTGCTGTCGTTGCTGTCGTTGCTGTCGTTGCTGTCGTTGCTGTCCTTGCTGTCCTTGCTGTCCTTGCTGTCCTTGCTGTCCTTGCTGTCCTTGCTGTCCTTGCTGTCCTTGCTGTCGTTGTTGTCCTTGCTGTCGTTGCTGTCGTTGCTGTCGTTGCTGTCGTTGCTGTCCTTGCTGTCCTTGCTGTCCTTGCTGTCGTTGCTGTCGTTGCTGTCGTTGCTGTCGTTGCTGTCGTTGCTGTCCTTGCTGTCGTTGCTGTCGTTGCTGTCGTTGCTGTCGTTGCTGTCCTTGCTGTCGTTGCTGTCCTTGCTGTCGTTGCTGTCGTTGCTGTCGTTGCTGTCGTTGCGTCGTTGCTGTCGTTGCTGTCGTTGCTGTCGTTGCTGTCGTTGCTGTCGTTGCTGTCGTTGCTGTCGTTGCTGTCGTTGCTGTCGTTGCGTCGTTGCTGTCGTTGCTGTCGTTGCTGTCGTTGCTGTCCTTGCTGTCCTTGCTGTCCTTGCTGTCCTTGCTGTCCTTGCTGTCCTTGATGTCCTTGCTGTCCTTGCTGTCGTTGCTGTCCTTGCTGTCGTTGCTGTCGTTGCTGTCGTTGCTGTCGTTGCTGTCGTTGTTGTCGTTGCTGTCCTTGCTGTCCTTGCTGTCCTTGCTGTCGTTGCTGTCGTTGCTGTCGTTGCTGTCGTTTTGCGTCCTTGCTGTCGTTGCTGTCCTTGCTGTCCTTGCTGTCGTTGCTGTCGTTGCTGTCGTTGCTGTCGTTGCTGTCGTTGCTGTCGTTGCTGTCGTTGCTGTCGTTGCTGTCGTTGCTGTCGTTGCTGTCGTTGCTGTCGTTGCTGTCGTTGCTGTCGTTGCTGTCGTTGCTGTCGTTGCTGTCGTTGCTGTCGTTGCTGTCGTTGCTGTCGTTGCTGTCGTTGCGTCCTTTTGTCTGTTGCTGTCCTTGCTGTCGTTGCTGTCGTTGCTGTCGTTGCTGTCGTTGCTGTCGTTGCTGTCGTTGCTGTCGTTGCTGTCGTTGCTGTCGTTGCTGTCGTTGCTGTCGTTGCTGTCGTTGCTGTCGTTGCTGTCGTTGCTGTCGTTGCTTTCGTTGCTGTCGTTGCTGTCGTTGCTGTCGTTGCTGTCGTTGCTGTCGTTGCTGTCGTTGCTGTCGTTGCTGTCGTTGCTGTCGTTGCTGTCCTTGCTGTCCTTGCTGTCGTTGCTGTCGTTGCTGTCCTTGCTGTCCTTGCTGTCGTCGCTGTCGTCGCTGTCGTCTGCTGTCCTTGCTGTCGTCGCTGTCGTCGCTGTCGTCGCTGTCGTCGCTGTCGTCGCTGTCGTCGCTGCTGTCGCTGCTGTCGCTGCTGTCGCTGCTGTCCTTGCTGTCGTTGCTGTCCTTGCTGTCCTTGCTGTCGTTGCTGTCGTTGCTGTCCTTGCTGTCCTTGCTGTCGTTGCTGTCGTTGCTTTCGTTGCTGTCGTTGCTGTCGTTGCTGTCGTTGCTGTCGTTGCTGTCGTTGCTTGTCGTTGCTGTCGTTGCTGTCGTTGCTGTCCTTGCTGTCCTTGCTGTCCTTGCTGTCCTTGCTGTCCTGTGCTGTCCTTGCTGTCCTTGCTGTCCTTGCTGTCGTTGCTGTCGTTGCTGTCGTTGCTGTCGTTGCTGTCGTTGCTGTCGTTGCTGTCCTTGCTGCCTTGCTGCCTTCTGTCCTTGCTGTCGTTGCTGTCGTTGCTGTCGTTGCTGTCGTTGCTGTCGTTGCTGTCGTTGCTGTCGTTGCTGTCGTTGCTGTCGTTGCTGTCGTTGCTGTCGTTGCTGTCCTTGCTGTCCTTGCTGTCCTTGCTGTCGTTGCTGTCGTTGCTGTCCCTTGCTGTCGTTGCTGTCGTTGCTGTCGTTGCTGTCGTTGCTGTCGTTGCTGTCGTTGCTGTCCTTGCTGTCCTTGCTGTCCTTGCTGTCCTTGCTGTCGTTGCTGTCGTTGCTGTCGTTGCTGTCGTTGCTGTCGTTGCTGTCGTTGCTGTCGTTGCTGTCGTTGCTGTCGTTGCTGTCGTTGCTGTCCTTGCTGTCCTTGCTGTCGTTGCTGTCGTTGCTGTCGTTGCTGTCGTTGCTGTCGTTGCTGTCGTTGCTGTCGTTGCTGTCGTTGCTGTCGTTGCTGTCCTTGCTGTCCTTGCTGTCGTTGCTGTCCTTGCTGTCCTTGCTGTCCTTGCTGTCGTGCTGTCGTTGCTGTCGTTGCTGTCGTTGCTGTCGTTGCTGTCGTTGCTGTCGTTGCTGTCGTTGCTGTCCTTGCTGTCCTTGCTGTCCTTGCTGTCGTTGCTGTCGTTGCTGTCGTTGCTGTCGTTGCTGTCGTTGCTGTCCTTGCTGTCGTTGCTGTCGTTGCTGTCGTTGCTGTCGTTGCTGTCGTTGCTGTCGTTGCTGTCGTTGCTGTCGTTGCTGTCGTTGCTGTCGTTGCTGTCGTTGCTGTCGTTGCTGTCGTTGCTGTCGTTGCTGTCGTTGCTGTCGTTGCTGTCGTTGCTGTCGTTGCTGTCGTTGCTGTCGTTGCTGTCGTTGCTGTCGTTGCTGTCGGAGTTGCTGTCGTTGCTGTCGTTGCTGTCCTTGCTGTCCTTTTGCTGTCCTTGCTGTCGTTGCTGTCGTTGCTGTCCTTTGTCCTTGCTGTCCTTGCTGTCGTTGCTGTCGTTGCTGTCGTTGCTGTCCTGTCTTGCTGTCGTTGCTGTCGTTGCTGTCGTTGTTGTCGTTGCTGTCCTGCTGTCCTTTCTGTCCTTGCTGTCGTTGCTGTCGTTGCTGTCGTTGCTGTCGTTGCTGTCTTGCTGTCGTTGCTGTCCTTGCTGTCCGTCTGTCGTTGCTGTCGTTGCTGTCGTTGCTGTCGTTGCTGTCGTTGCTGTCGTTGCTGTCGTTGCTGTCGTTGCTGTCGTTGCTGTCGTTGCTGTCGTTGCTGTCGTTTGCTTGTCTTGCTGTCGTTGCTGTCGTTGCTGTCGTTGCTGTCGTTGCTGTCGTTGCTGTCGTTGCTGTCGTTGCTGTCGTTGCTGTCGTTGCTGTCGTTGCTGTCCTTGCTGTCGTTGCTGTCGTTGCTGTCGTTGCTGTCGTTGCTGTCGTTGCTGTCGTTGCTGTGCGTTGCTGTCGTGCTGTCGTTGCTGCTTGTCGTTGCTGTCGTGCTGTCGTTGCTGTCGTTGCTGTCGTTGCTGTCGTTGCTGTCGTTGCTGTCGTTGCTGTCGTTGCTGTCGTTGCTGTCGTTGCTGTCGTTGCTGTCGTTGCTGTCGTTGCTGTCGTTGCTGTCCTTGCTGTCCTTGCTGTCGTTGCTGTCGTTGCTGTCCTTGCTGTCCTTGCTGTCGTCGCTGTCGTCGCTGTCGTTGCTGTCCTTGCTGTCGTCGCTGTCGCGCTGTCGTTGCTGGTCGTTCGTCGCTGTCGTCGCTGTCGTGCTGCTGCGCTGCTGCTGTCGTTGCTGTCGTTGCTGTCGTTGCTGTCCTTGCTGTCGTTGCTGTCCTTGCTGTCCTTGCTGTCGTTGCTGTCGTTGCTGTCCTTGCTGTCGTTGCTGTCGTTGCTGTCGTTGCTGTCGTTGCTGTCGTTGCTGTCGTTGCTGTCGTTGCTGTCGTTGCTGTCGTTGCTGTCGTTGCTGTCGTTGCTGTCGTTGCTGTCCTTGCTGTCCTTGCTGTCCTTGCTGTCCTTGCTGTCCTTGCTGTCCTTGCTGTCCTTGCTGTCCTTGCTGTCGTTGCTGTCGTTGCGAAACCCTAATTGGCCTTGGTGGTGAAAATCTTGACCCATTATCAGATTACTTGGCCCACTTTATACAAAAATCTTTAACTATTGCTATCGAATCAAACGATAAAAGAATTTTTTTATAAGAGCCATTGGCTTGAATTTAGTTTTACTGTAAACTAGTATTGAGCTCCCCGTTTTGCGGGAGCGGCGTAAAACTGTGTCAAGTAGCATCAATCTCACCACTGTAAACGACCACCAACACCGGAAAAAACTTGTATTAAAAAAGAAAGAGATAAAAACGAAAAAATAAAATCAAACGGAAAGAGACGTTAAAACGTTGAACGGACTACAGTTTGCAGCGATGTGTGCTCACGACCTTCCGATTTGATGGAGGTGAGTGATCCAAGACCACTCAAGTCTAAGAAGAAAATTGGGTTTCTAAAGCAAAATTAGAAAATATATATATATATATATAGTGAATTTAGTGGGTGTTTGGATGTGCTTTTTTTACTTAATTTTTAACTTATTAACTTAAAAAATCATTTTATAGTGTTTGACAATATGATGGTTGTGAGGGAAATCAGTTAATAAGTCCATCCATACTAACTTATTAACTTATTGGAAAAGTCAATAAGTCAATAAATGCTTTTGAGAAGCAATCCCAAACACGCCCTTAGGTTGGAATTGCTTATTTAAACCAGTTACCCATTTATTGCGTTCAAAAAAACAGGTAAGCACTTTTGAGTGTTTACATGAAGTGCTTGTGCCTAGGGTGAGAAAAGCAATTTTCAACAATTAGTTTGAGATTTGCTAGACCAAAGTATCCTTGATAGATACAATATCACAATTTTGCCTTAAAGGTGAGTTAAACGATTTGCAATAATCTGGTTATCTACCTCTGATTGTTCGATAAAGCAACCACAAACACGCGTTAAGACTGCTTTAGTCAATAGACATGCATAGTTGTTCTGTTGTATCAGCTATAAATCTGATATATTTTTCTAACTCATCGACATTGTTACGCAGAAGTGGTATGAGGACATTCATATAGATCTTTTAATAAGCACTTACATTCACCAAAGGGAACCGAAACCATATAAAACAGAACCAAAGTACATATGTAAATAGAACTCTGATCAGTAAAATCTCAGCAGCCGATTTCATGAAAGTCAACAGACATCAATACAAAAATCACAAGCCTTTAAACATAAACACAACACCATGGAGCCTAAGTCATACCAATTACCAAAAAGAAACTTAGCAGAAACAAAAACCGTAAATAAAGACCACAATCGATACAGGGCACTGATCATCCGTCTGTCTCGGGAGCCCAAGTCATACCAGGTACAAAACGAAACAACACCATGCCCCGATCATCTCCTTGAAACAAGTTCTTCTATTCGGGAAGAGGGCAGACCTTGAACCTATAGAGCAGTGTTTTCTTCTTTGAGGTCGGGTTGTCAATGGTAAGAAGTATCTTACCAAGCTCACTGATCTTGAAACTGTGACTGATCACTGGTTCGTCGGCTGGAGTCATCTTTCTAGCCTTTTGTATGATTATGGTGTAATGGCTTGTGTCATTGGGCACGTATTCAGCGCTATAGCTCACCTCCCAACCGACTACACGTAACTCCCATACAAATAAGCATTTCTGCAATAGTTTATTCACATGACCAGCTATGAGGATTAAGAAAGTCTCACACGAATACAACAACAAGAAATATCAGTGTTCAAGAATTTCATGTAAATCATACCTCGTTTACTATAATCTCCACAGTCTGCTTGGTGGCTGGTTTAACAGTAACCACTGAAGCCGGATCATCGATTGTGAATTCTGGGTTGCAATCACAGTAGTCTACACTCAAACCGCCATACTGAATTGGTACATGCTCAGGATTCACATATCTGTCAAAAAGAAAGAAAAGAAGAAGAAACCAACTTAAAAGCTAAAGTGGTAAAGAACCGAAATCCATAAGTGCATAGCATATGTGGCAAACAAGCGGGGTCAGGTGGTTTGAGTAAAAGTTTGGGTTTGTCCATGTTATTAAAGCTTTTTGAAAAACTGGTGTGCTAAATATGATAATAAAACTATGTTATTAGCATAATGATTTAATTTCTTGAATAAACGATTTATGAGGTTGTATGCATTAAGAATACAGACGGGCGGATTTTTCATTTTTGTATTTGACCTATTTGGCATGTTAAAGATGTAGCATAACCCAAGTTTACTCATCCATAAATAATAGACTCAAAACCAGTGCAAGCTTAATAGAGACTCAAGCACTTACCACTACACTGCTGAAGGTTAACAATTTAACTATTTAAGAGTTTGCATTAGAAATACGCTTTGGAAAATTTTGACATGTTTTCTTTGTAGATAATTCTTTTTTTCTATTTTAGCTAATTTAGAATGCTAGAAATATAACATAACACAATACAACCAATCTATTCTTTAAAGGATAACCAAGACCGATAAACAAAAAAAAACTTACTTGAAAAGGGTTTCGGGAGTCCTAGCCGTGCTAGCGAATACAAACTTGCTCTTAGTCCTTTGTGTCATGAATGGACTGATCATTGTATAGAAAGCTAAATACCACCAAGGGCAATTGATGAACACCTACAAAGAAGATATCAAGATCAACAATCACACACTTGTTGCATAAAATGGAGGTGGCAAAATGGGTAGGTCGTCCGGGTCATGCTCGCACATCCCAATCATACCCATTTACTAAAACATCACATTACACACTAAGATGATTCATATAAAATTCACTGCTCTTCTAATCAATGGTGTCATAAGTAACAAATATTATTTTAGTTATAATAAAATGAATAATCTTGATTATAGCATTTGTTAAGGTTTTGAAGCAGTAAACATAATGAAACCTAAAAAAACTAAAAAAGGGTCACAAAAAAATACAAATTTGAACCTTAAATGCAGGAGGGTCACAAAAAAAAAATACAAATTTGAACCTTAATGCAGGAAATCTTTTGTTCAAAAGTATGATTTCATCCATCTTACATCAACCAATTGTTCAATTCAAACAAACATCTACAAACTACAAACATCTCAAATTCATAAACATTATGGACTTATGAATTATAACATATAAACTATAAACTCACCTGTTTTGCCACAAATTCAGGGTAGTTATCCTGCAGCAGTTGCAGAGCTTGCCTTGTGGCTAACCGAAGCTCCCTCTTCGCAGGCCCCGGTGAGTTCTTCAAATCACTTATCTGAAAAATAGTATTCACCCCACCGGACCTAAAATCCAACTTCCTTATACTCCTCTCAAGAAACTGTATCCTCCACCTCAAGAACTTCAACCTCTTTTCATCATCAGCAAAAGTTTTCTGATACAGTTCTTTGTTCTGAAACTCACCATACACATTGTAACACACTGGGTGTCCCTCTTTATCAAACCCATGATTAAACACCACTTTTTCAAGATCATCCCCCAAGTTTTCATCGATTAGAGCATCAATGTCGAAGGTTTTCCGCCATTGGAGGGTGTCTTTGAGCATTGTGAAGGAATCTTTGACTTTGAAGTCTCGAGCTCGTAGGAATTTGAGCAGTATGACGTCGGTTCGATCGTCTTGTAAGATGGGTATCCCCCAAATTGAGATTTCTGAAATGGGTTCGTCTGATTTTTGCAAAAAGGTGAAATCTTTGTTGGTTATGGATTCTTGGATTAGGGTTTTGAAGTCTTCAAGTGATTTTCTTTCTGAAGGGGAAAGATCTTTGATCTGGTTGCTTTCTTCTTTGAAAGAAGCAAGTGATTCAGGGGCTTTGGTGGTGGTGTTGGGCTTTTCAGGTTGCTCAATGACATCACCTATGGTGGTGGTGGTGGTGGTGGTGGTGGTGGTTGGTGGTGGTGGTGGTGGTGGTAGTGGTGGTGATGGTGGGTTTCATTGTCTGTTACAGAAGCAGTTTGTGTTGGTGGTGGTGGTGAATATGGGGTTTCTTGGTCTTGTGGTGGTGGAGAGGTGGTGGAGGTAGGTGGCTCCGCCGGGAGGTCCGGCGGAGGAGCGGTGACGGAGGTGTTTTGTTCGTCGGCCATTGTTGAAGTGAGTATCGAGATAAAGGAGTACAAAGTAAGAGCTTTTGTTGGGAGAAGTAGCAGTGTGTGTTTTGTGTGTGTGTTCTTGAAGACTATAGAAGTGAGGAGAATCTATGTTCTACGAGGTGGGTGGGTTTTTTTTTCTTTTTTTTTTTTTTTTTTTATATATTTGACTTAAATATAAAATCGATTTATATATATATATATATATATATATATATATATATATATATAAAATATATATATATTATATATATATATATATATACTATATATAAGCATATGCGAGAGCTATTTTAAGATACCATAAAATTAAGAACACTTACTATATTCAATGCATAAGATACAAGCACTTTAAGGGTAAAATAGTATTTATAACATTATTTACACATTACCCCTTATAATTAGTTACATAATAACCTTACACTTACTAATATTTGCATTAAATTTTATATTATCTACCATACACCAAAAAACTTAACATGTTTTGAGATTCCAGCTATATCTTTTAATCTATCACATTAAAAAACGTTTTAAGACTACAACTTAACCTGTTTTTATTTTAAAACATTTTGGTGTAAATTTTTTACTAAAACGATCTGTATTTTATGAGGTACAATAAGTTAATGCGTATATACAAGTCGTCATGTAGAACTCATTTATTTGGTGTTTTAAATTTTAACTTGGAAAAAACATGATAAACTTTTGTAAAACTACTACAAGAATAACAAAATATTAAATATACGTGTCAAATGTAAAATGTCGTCCCGCTGCATTGCGCGGACACCCTTCTAGTGTGTGTGTGTGTGTGTGTATATATATATATATATATATATATATAATATAAAATATATATGGTTTGGTTCTAATGAGAACCTTTACTTTTTGTAAGAACCCATTAACCCTATTTGGTCCATTGATTTATTTTGAAAGACTAGAGATCATGCCATGTGTCCATTAATTTTTTTTAATAGAAAAGGGTAATATAGTCATTTAAATATCCTGGAAAAATTCAGATTGAATATGGTAGTGACAAGTGTCACCACCTAACTTTCTCTTTCCTCACATATATTTTTCTTTTATATAAAATTAACTCTACATCCAACTTTTTTATACATTCATAACTTTTTATACTATATTATATTTTTATAAAAATTATATCGTTAAACTCGTATCATTTTTCTCGTTAATTCCCATATAGTCTTGATATATTTTTGTGATTAAGTTCAAACGACTACAGTTACATCACTGTAACTAGCATGTGCAACACCTAAGAATATTTAAAACTAAATGTTACACCACTGTAACAAACTACACCACTGTAATATTACTGCTTTTACAATGTAAATCATTGTAAACTGTTTACTAATACATCTTGTAATTCACCTCATAATTATAATTCCCATGTAATCTTGCAAACGATATTAGACCATATAATCTTGCACTACTTACTAAAATTTTACACCCGATATTACACAACTACAACTAACAGTAACAGCCTCATTACGACAACCTAACCAACAAAGGACATTACACCATGTAACTACAACACTGTAGTGAACAAATTACAACAAAACCAATGTGTAAAACATTACGACAGCCTCACGTATATTTTTTATATAAAATTAACTCTACATTTAACATTTTTATACATTCATAACTTTTTGTACAATGTAAATAATTGTAAACCAATGTGTAAAACACTTATACTATTGTTGCACCACTGTAACAAAACTTACTCCTAATATTACACCACTGCAACTATTAATAACGTTGTGAATACAACAATCTAACAAACAAACGACATTACACAATGTAACTACACAAGTGTAACGAAATTTGAGCACTATAATTAAACCAAAAAAAATATTACAGCATTGTAACAAAATTAAATAATAACAAAACACCACTATAATTACACGATTATAACAAAATTAAACAATAAAAAAACTAAACCACTGTTACAAAAAAATACCACTATAATTACAGTACTGTAGCGAAATTATACCAATAAAGTTTTTTCAATGTAAACCAATGTAAACTAAAAAAAGCAACATTTTGTCTAGTGGGTCTTCTTCTACTCTATAAACATGCTTGGAAGCATCAAAATCAGTTGTAAACATGCCTAGTCAAACAGATGGCAACCCAACAACAAAATCCCTAATCTACGCAAAAGCCCAAACACATACCTGATTGCATTTGTGGAGCTGAGATGTGGGTCAATTAAGAAATATCTAGGTCGATTTGTACCCATATCTTGATGCAACTTTTGCATCATCTTACCAATGCAAACCAATGTAAAAAATTAAAGAAATATCACATGTACTTCGGTTTAAATCAATGAAGAAGAATCGATAGTTGCAGATCTACAGTTCTAAACACTGAAGAAGGTCGATGGTTGCAGATCTGCTAAGATGTGGAACTGCTACGATGTGAAGCTACGAAAGAACCTGTTACCTGGCCGAAATTGGACGTCGGAGACTCAGGAGCAGGTCGCCGGAGAGCTAGGCTAGTCGCAGGGCGTCGGTCGGAAGCTGGGTTGTGGCTAAGGGACTTCAATCGTGAAGGGGCAGGGCCGCAGGGGCAGGTCTGAGTCTCGGAGAGGCGAGCAAGTCGTCGCAGGTGTCTTGAATATGATTTTGAAAGACTTTGACGAGATTTTGAAAACCACGAATAACGATTCAAAGCTCATTTTGAAAACCATTTGATTTAGGCACACAATGCCTTGAATATGATTTAAGATTTATGTGTGCATTGATAAGAATCAAAGTATAGGAAGAATCACATAAGGCATATAATCACATAATCAAGTATAAACATATAAGACACACAAAATCCTATCTAAGCATGTAAAATATATGAGGGGACTCATGTGTAAAGGTACTTAGTTATAGTCTAGGTCATTCCATTTCTAATAACCTAATTCCCTATAACCATGGCTCTGATACCAATCTGTCACACCCCGACCGACGGCGGAATCATCGGAGCGGACGAAGGAATGATTGATTGTTCATAACACATGGTTGTCTAATAGTGAAGATGATATTAAATCAGATTACAAGATGATATAAGTTCAACATACACAAATACAACAATTGAAACCACAAATAGTAATTGTCTTTTATTTTAACTAAGTCCGGGTCTTAAATGAGCAGGTAGAAGTCCACTATCTCGCTTAACCTGAAATCATGTGAGAAAATAAAGTCAGCTAACAAGTTAGCTGGTGAGTAATCACAGTTTTGAATATACATATAGATTGATTGATTGATTGAGAATAATTCAATTCACAAGGTAATATTAAGACTTATATGGCCATAGCGAAGCATATAGATAAACCGACACAATATAAACCCCTTGACTTGACACTTGCATATAATAGACTCCACACAAACACCATAGATTGACTAATTGCCTCTGGCATAATCACCACTCGTAAGTCATGTGGGGTGGGTTATCCAAACCAGTAGATCTACCATTAATACCAGGATTGATTTATTGAATTAGGGTTTTACTGTCGTCCAGTTTATCATAGTATGTTCACATAGTTGCAAGTAATAACATAACCTATCTTGAATTGAATTTAGAATGAATAACAATAGAATATCATGATTTAATATATTGTATCACATGATTTCCCCCAAATAAGAAATGATAATAAAAGGGATGTGAATACTCACTTGATTGATGGGATTAGTATTGGATGTGATTGATTAGACACCAACGATTTCCTTACGTATAATCTACGGAACGGTGTCTCGAGTTAGAATAATAATAATATGAGAATTGGAATTAGATTAGGGTTTCCATTGGGTTTTGAATGGTAGTTTAAATAGATAATTTATTTAGTTTGAATAAAATGAATTTATTTAAAGTGAGTGTGTTTGAAAATAAATCTATCAATACATTTGAAATAGTTTATTATAATATGAGAAGAACAAATAACTAGTTTTATTAATTAATTATATGCTAATTAATTAAAATATTTAGTTATTTAAGTGATTAAAGGAAATGGAGATATTTCGGAAAGACTTAGGTTGTCTTTTGATGATTTTATAAAATATCAACTTATAACGTTAAAGAATAATTAGGAAATAATCAATGGTCAAAGGAATAATTAATTTGGAAAATTAATTTGTTAGTTTTTCTTAAAACGATTCATATTTGATAAAAACAATAGTTATAAATTGGAATAAGCTTTTATATCTATAAAGAAATCATTATTTATAATTATATGTAGATATTGTTGAGCAAATATTTTAGTGATTTAGACCACCATTTAACGTCTATTTTATAAGTAAATAAACTAGATATATTATTTATCTAAAACTACTTAATAAAATATTAAAATATTAAATAAATTTATAGAAAATAATATGGTGTCAAAAAAATATTTAGAGTTTACAGAAAACATTTTTATAATTTTCTAAATTTTTTCATAATTATTTTAAGGCTTAAAAAGCCTTTTAAAAAAATATGGGGATGCCCGGGTTCGAACCCGGGACTTCCTGGTTTGCAACACACGCTTCCAACCAGTGAACCAAAGGGCCTCAGCCACGATAGAAACCGGTTTTAATTGCTTTTAAACACAACCCAACAGAACCCCCAGAACCCGAAGAAA